>JAOYSI010002938.1:24341-48682 GCA_025775065.1 Hiodon alosoides
AAAAAATGAATTCTTATCGTAAAAAATATTTTTCTCAAATATACACTATATGGACAAAAGTATTGGGGCACCTACACTTGATCTATCTTTCAAATTATTAACGTACATCAAACCTTTAATTGAAGTAAAATAATTAAAAGAAAAAATGAATTCTTATCGTAAAAAATATTTTTCTCAAATATACACTATATGGACAAAAGTATTGGGGCACCTACACATTACACCTACAGGAGCTTTTATGACATCCCATTCTAAATCCATAGACATTGATATCAAGTTGGTCCCCCCTTTGCAGCTATAACAGCTTCCACTCTTCTGGGAAGGCTTTCCACAAGATTCTGGAGTGTGTCTGTTGGAATTTTTGCCCATTCTTCCAGAAGAGCATTTGTGAGGTCAAAAACTGATGTTGGACGAGAGGGCCTGGCTTTCAATCTCCGTTCTAGTTCATCCCAAAGGTGTTCGATAGGGTTGAGGTCAGGGCTCTGTGCGGGCCAGTCAAGTTCTTCCACACCAGATTCATCCAACCATGCCTTTATGGACCTTGCTTTGTGCACTGGGGTGCAGTCATGCTGGAACAGAAAAGGGCCTTCCCCAAACTGTTTCCACGAAGTTGGAATATAATTTTCCTAAATGTTAATGCCTCAGCTTACCGAGACATTTTGGCAACTTCTACCAATTATAAACCAAAACAAAAATTCAATATAAAACTCGTAATTCAGTAATATGAAAAAATTAGTCGGGAGTCTGAATACTTTTGCAAGGCAGTGGAAATACAGAGTTATTTTGTGAAGAAATGCTGCATTGAGCTTTTTTCACACTCAATACTTTTTTTGAATGTTCATTACTGTGTTTATAAAATGCCATGTTTCTCCAACAGCAATTCAAGTAAAGTTACAATTAAACTAAAAACGTGTGAATTGATTCTTGTTTGCATATGTTACGTTATTTGACAGTTTCCAATACTTAAATAACTGCATATGAATGCACTGTTTGTTATGAAAGATAAACAGTGTGGCTTTTTCCTGGCTTAGTTTTAGTGTGCGTGTGTACAAGTGCATGACATCATCAATCACACCAATATGTGCATGCCTCTGAATAATTTGGAGCCATTATAGTGATTAGATGAGTCTTGTGTCTGGTTTAATAGATTGTATTCACTCTTGTTACTGCGCTAGCAGCTTTTAAATGGTCTTACATTTGTGTTATTGCTAACTCAATTTTAGAGCATTTTATTCTCAGCCCGCATGTTGTTGTCATATAATACATTTTTTAGTTGCCAAGAAAAGCCTTGCACATCGAGCCTCCCCGAATGCTATCATGCTTCCTAGAGTTTGTGAATGTTCTATTAGCTTCCAGCAATCAGAATTTAACCATCCTGGCTTTGGCTTTATCAAAAGCTTTGATAATGTCCTCCATATTGAAGAATCTGCGGCCTCTATGCTCATAAGAGATCATTGTTAAGCCATTCAGACATTACAGAAACATTTTTCAACGCCTCCTCACTGGATGGTTCCTGTGCAGTGTTACTCTTTAAGAAACTAATGAGCTTCTGCAAACTTTCCTGTCGAGCTTTCAATTCTTTAATCTTCTTTCGTTTATGAGCTCTGCTAGTATACACATGCTTCAATTTGCTGGCTTTTACTCAGTGAAACTGGCCTTGTTATGGTAGCTCAAATTTTTTATGACGAGGGATGAATTAAATTACTTTTTGCAAATAGATAGACATGCAAGGTATGAAATCAAATGTGTAGATTATTTAACTTTGTCTGAGAAAATAAGGATTTTGTTGCAATTTTCAATTCAGGTAGCAAGGTAACACTGCCGGGCCCCATGCAATTGCATGGTTTGTGTGTTGGAGACTACACACAAGAAGGGAGTGCTATGAGCTACAACACAGTTAACGTGGTTCGCTCTGGGTTGGATTAGTTCTTAGGCATAAATTCCATTTAAGTAAATACTTAGGTGGATGACCACATAAAGCTTTTTGTTTATTAAAATTAACAAGCGGGTGGAGCCCGCTTCTCTCTAGATCCCATCCCATTGCCCTTCTCTCTAGATCCCAGCTATTGTGTTGTTCCTTCAAAAAGTTATGTTTAAAGACAAAGTACTCCATCACAAGTTACATTTTAATTCTTGCATTATTCCAGCATTGTTTAACAATATCCACCGGAAATTAAAAGGAGATACGGCCAGCACGTCTTAGTAAACAGACATAGAGTTTCCCAATTTAATTTGCGGGGGAAATTGTACAGATTTGGTTTTAATGAACATTGGCTAGACAAATGTTTACTTCTGAGAAATTGCAGATTCCCCTTCTGCAGAACTTATGGGGGGACTCTCTTCTGCTTTCAGAAGGAGAAATGGAGCCAGAGATGAAGAAGAAGCTGGGAATGAAAAAGTATGTTGGGGAAGATATAGAGACCTAACCGACCTTTGCTGATTGGCTCAGTTGGCTCACACCAGATTCAAACTTGTTGGTGAGTTTGAAATGTCCTTCCTTCCTGCTCGGAGGAATCAAGATGTCTGGTTCCTGAAGACCTTTGAATTGACAAAGTTCTGGTCTGCTGATGAGGTGAGTCAGCTGAAGCAGTTGAAATGTTTAATTCAACAATAAAGTGAGAATGTATGATGCTTTTTCTTTTGACAAGTTTTCACAGTCTAGAAATAAAGCAGAAGGTGGTTCAATTTAATAATCTTTCATGATTGTCTTACTGGCAAGAATAAAAAATATACTCCTCTTCAACAGATCTTAGGCTAATGGTTGTAGTCAGATCAGTTACATTCCACTGTTGTGCCATCTTCCAGCAATGTGAAATAATTCCACACCTTAATTGACTTATGTATCTTGCTTTTCAGTCATCGATTAAAAAAGCCAATAAGAAGCAAAATGTCATAAGCACTGGTGTGCTTCAATTTCAGCCTGTATTGACCAGTTTTCCTGTTTCCTGTTTTATGTACTAATAATAATGATATATTAATACCTATTGCTATTGTATAAAATGAATTATCCTCAGCAGTCAATGACTGCTTGAAGTCTGGAAACCATAGACATCACCAGATCTTGGGTTGCTTTCGCAGTGTGCTTCGGGTCATTGTACATCTCCACTGTGAAGTGCTGTCCAATTCATTTTTAAGCATTTGACTGAAGCTGAGCAGATAATATAGCCCTAAACACTTCAAAATCCAACCTGCAGCTTTTTGACAGCAGTCACATCATCAAGAAATACAAGGGAACCAGTTTCCTTGGCAGCCATACATGGCCATGCCATAACACTACCTCCACCATGCTTCACTGATGAGGTGGTATGCTTCGGATCATGAGCAGTTCCTCCCCTTCTCCATACTCTTCTCTTCACATCGTCTCTTGATTGTGGACCTTGACACAGATACGCCTACCTCCTGGAGGGTGTTCTTGATCTAGCCAACTGGTGTGATGGGTCTTTTCTTTCCTAGGGAACGAGTTATTCCGTCATCCACCACAGTTGTTTTTTGGTGGTCTTCTGGGCCTTTTGGTCTTCCTGAGCTCACCAGTGTGGTCTTTCGTTTTAAGAACGTAGCAAATAGTTGATTTGGCCGTACCTAATGTTTTTGCCATCTCTCTGATGGGTTTATTTTGATTTCTCAGCCTAATATTGGCTTGCTTCACTGGCAGTAATAGCTCTTTGGACTTCATATTTCCTAAACTAATAGATTCTCCTTTGTTTGAGTCATATTGTTTACTACGTGTGGAACTATCCCTCAGCCATTTTATTCCCAACATCAAATTCCTTTGTCAACCATTTTGCCCATGTATTTTCCACCATATTGTTTGTGAACCCCCCATTAATAAATTATTTGTAATAAATTAATAAATATATTTTTACCAGGTGGTTTGTGTTGTTTCAATTAAATACTAAAATCATCACCAACTATTCTAAGAACTTACACATCTGCCAAATGGCTTCTCCCTGTCTCTGGCCGCTCTTGGTCAAATGCTGGATTGTTTTGATGACAGACATTGGTTCTATTTTTAAACTAGAGCTGCAAATAGCTTATACTTATATAAACTTATAGCAATTGTTATTATAAATGAAATATAATATTGCTGAGCCAAATTTCAGCTTTGGAGTAAGGTAAATAAATATCAAATAAATGTAAGTCCAACAGAGATGCTAATTAATAAACGGGGTACAGAATCATGCTTGGTAATGCAACGTATACACAGTCTCGAAGATGATGTTTGAACCCAAGCAGGTATTTATTAACACACAAACACAAACAGAGACTGCAGGTAAATTATGACGTGACAGAACTAGATAGAAGTGGTGAAATATTTCGTAAGGAATACTGACGCTGATAGAGATGGTGACTTTCCTTGAAGTGGAGGGTATGCACCAAATAACCTTAAGTTGTGGAGAGGGGTCCTGGAGTCACTGGAGATTTCGGTAAGTGAGTCTGTACACGAAGTTGAGACCAGACACGAAATGGAAGCGGAGTGAGGTTTAAATAGTGGAGTTGATTGATGCAATGATTGGCGACAGGCGTGGGTGATCAGTAGTCCGGAGCGTTAGAGGGTTGAGTGAAATTGGTAGGTGGGTCCAAAGGATCCGTGACAGGTAAAACATTTAACATATTATTATTACAAATCCTGCAGGACATCATTTTCTGAATGTCTGAAAATAATTAGCCATTGATGAGATCTGACTACTTTTGGAAAGTTGGGTTCCAATTTAATCAATAAACAATTATGCTGCATGAGTTTAGTAATGGAAGCCGTTCACTGTGCAAAAGGAAGTAAATGTGTTTTCCAATATGTTACATTGACTGATGTTTCATCTGTGAGATGTTTCACTTATAGATGTACTATATGGATTTCTTTCTGAACCATTTTGAATTATTGTTTTTTTGAATAATAATGCAATGGAATAATAAATGCGATGGACATGAATTTGATTTTTCCTTCAAAAAACTAAAAACCTCCTGCAATGTGAAAGGCAATAAACAACTTTAATAAAATTCTTTAAAGAAAATTGTATAGGAACCCTGGCAGTGTTGACTGCTATTCAAGTGTTATTTTCAGGTTTCCCACCACTTTAAAATAGTAATGTGGATGTCTTTTATTTGGCTGGTTTGAGAATGTGCTGTGGAATTTACAGTAACTCCTATCTGTAATTGTCAGAATGTCTTTTAAATTTTCGATTTTACGCTCAGATCAAACTATTGGAAATGTGTAATTCCTTAAAGACATCTAAAAAATGAAAACACAAACAATATCAAAATAATGTACACAATCGTAGAAGCGCTAAATTAAGCCTGTAATCAATATTCTTGCAGTCAAAACTGTTTTATTTTTCAAAAGTTTTCTACAAGGAAAAACTTTATTTTGTTTATTATGGTAATAATCATGAAGTTGTGCAAATGTCATTTAATACATAACTATATATGCAAACAAATAGTTCTGGACATTTAATGTGAGGAGTGCTGCTGTTTTGATGCACACATTTTCAATCCTGGCTCCTGCGGACTGAGGCAGATCCTTTAATCATTCTCCACATTCAGTTTTTCCCAGTATTTATTATTTAAATATGTAAAAGCTGAGAAACCAGGTTGGCATAAGTAAGTGGATACGAATGGGAGAAGCAATTTACTTGTGGCAGATTAAATTTGGGAATAGTCTACTTTTTGAGAGAAGCTTGAAGGCTGAACTCGAATCGAATGGTATATCTGGTAGTCTAATGGGTTTCTTATCCTGTTAAAGGCGGTTAGGTCACAATCAGTAAAATATTACAAGAACTGGGCTCAGAGTGTAGAGGGGTCTTCAACGGCATCGTTAGATGAGATTGCCAGGAAATCGCTTAGCGTAAAAATCATTTGAAAATTTTGTCCACTTGTGACTTCCAGTTTTTTAGTAAAGGTGTAAAGTTTGTCACTGAGTTTGAGAATTTGTTACTGTTCCTTGTTTTGACTCGTTCACTTGATTTAATCAATCAAAAATGTTACTATTATGACTACTAAATTTTACTAATTTTTTTGCTTTGCTTTAAAAAAAAAAAGCTATTATTTTAGAGCTTGAGCTTGGACTTCCGGTGTCACTAGTGAAAATCTAGTGACAAGCCCCCTCCTGGTACCGTATATAGCTTGTCAAGCCCACTCCTGGTACCGTATACAGCTTGTCAAGCCCACTCCTGGTACCGTATATAGCTTGTCAAGCCCACTCCTGGTACCATTTATAGCTTGTCAAGCCCACTCCTGGTACCGTATATAGCTTGTCAAGCCCATTCCTGGTACTGTTTATAGCTTGTCAAACCCACTCCTGGTACCGTATATAGCTTGTCAAGCCCACTCCTGGCACCGTTTATAGCTTGTCAAGCCCCCTCCTGGTACCGTTTATAGCTTGTCAAGCCCAATCCTGGTACCATATATAGCTTGTCAAGCCCATTCCTTGTACCGTATATAGCTTGTCAAGCCCATTCCTGGTACCGTTTATAGCTTGTCAAACCCACTCCTGGTACCGTTTATAGCTTGTCAAGCCCATTCCTGGTACCGTTTAAAGCTTGTCAAGCCCCCTCCTGGTACCGTATATAAGCTTGTCAAGCCCACTCCTAGTACCGTGTAAAGCTTGTCAAGCCCACTCCTGGTACCGTATATAGCTTGTCAAGCCCATTCCAGGTACTTGACATAGCTTTCACACTGTCAACGTGTTTTTTTTTTTTAAACCTTTCACCCATTTATACAATGAATTATTGAATGGTGGAATAATGCTCAGCTGATGATTTTTGCCAATCATGATCAAAAATTTCTTCAGCTGCTGGAAGAATAAGAGATTCTGTGATGGTGTGTAGCTTGTCTGATCTGGTAATTAAAAATGAAATGGCCCGCGCAGCTTCAAGAGTTTTGGCTGTCTAGGTTGCTGGTTTATATTTAACAATTTATTTGTGTGTTTTAATGACATCACTCTGTTCGATATCCACATTTAGCAGTGGCTACTGTGTTATAGGACATGACCACTAATAACATTTGAATGCATTTTGTGTTTTTAAACTGTTACGTGTACCCAACGTGTTCCCGTATTTTTTCTGTGTGGGCTTAGATATTCTCATTGATTTCGTGCTGAGAATTACAGCAGAAGAAATCTACTATGTTATAATATAGATCCGTCTGTGAGCTGTGTGAAAGCAGGAATATAAGACTTTCAAATTAGCACCATCAAAATGAGTCTTTTTCACCTGCGGAACTGTTTAGAGGTATCTATCAGTGGAGACGTTAAAAATTTGACTAATTTACAACAATAAAACATGTTCTGGCCAACATGCGCCCCTCACACTCTACAAGACAATTTCCTGCGGTGCATCAAATTACCGTTCTCGCTTAATAATACTGCGCCATTAGAAAAACATAGCAATTATAATTCCACTAGCATTAATGCTTGTGTTGTGGGCAAAACTTTTAAAAAGAGTTTTTATCTTGTTATGTTTAAATAATTATTTGTAACATAACAATGTCTCATGGACTGATGCATAGTATTCAGGTATTTTAAACTGTAAATCAACAAATGTAATTTTCACGAAACAAACGTAATTTCATGTCCTAAAAATTGTAATAGTAAAACTTAAGAAAGGCATTAGAAACTTTAATCCTGTATTCACACTACAAGCATGAAATGCACAATGTGTCTCTAGTATAAGTATATATGTTTTTGAGGAATAGGCAATTGGAAAAAGACTGTGCAATGGAGAGTAGGATCCAAGCGCAGTTTAATGAAGACATACAACACAGTCCGTAACAGGAAAATCCAGAGAATCATAAAAAGGGTAAACAGGCACAGGGTCGAAACACAGCCTGATAATCAGGAACAAATGCTCAGAAATGTAACCAACAAAGAGACAATATTTCACAAAGACTGAACTAAACAAAGGGGTATAAACACACTGATATAATGACTAGAAGCAAGGACAGGTGTGAACAATTAACTAAACGTGAAACGCGTGAAAGGAATAACATAGACACTCAGTAAAACTCCGGGGAGGTTAGTTACTAGCTGGTATGGTACTTAGTACACAGTGTTCTATTAATTCTGCTAGTTCGGAGAAACAGTCCCCCAATGTCTACGACCAGCATGAACAGATTATTTATAAGAGAAGAGCATGATTGACAGCTTCAAAGCTGTATGGAGCACAGCTTGCCACATGCAGCCATAGAATCCCTTACAGGAAGTTAATAGGAGTGGATATTTGTTCTAAGCTGTCAAACACAGCAAAAAATGCTTTGTATCATGCTTATTAAATATAATGAAGAATACTGCATCGGAACATATCTTCAGTTGCTGAATTGATGGCCCATAATGTCAAGAGATATTTGTATCGTCTTATATTTGTCCATGGCAGCTGCTTTATCCAGGAATTAAACAGCACAAAAACTAAATAATTGCGCCTTTTGGGTTGGATTCTTCATGATCTTCTATCTATGTATCTATCTATGCATTCTCAGTTTTATTTAGATATATTTGAGTGTTGTGGTCTGTGTTCCCTTTTGTTTTGTTTATGAATGTAATGAAGTGCATGTGAATAATGGTGCACATTCTGCCACCGAGAAATGTTACAATCAGCTGTGACTGTTTTAACCTCCTTCGACTACTGCATCGATGACTGGTAATGAAAAGTAAGGGACCTAAGAAACAGACAGAATTTACCTGAAGACCAGAACGTATGTTCTGTCTGAACTACGTGATACACAGCATCGTTTTTAGGAAACACACACTAATACTCACCCACCAAAAACCTGTTAAACCAGCTAAATTGTAGAAGAATATCAAGTTTTTAGTTTTTTTGGAAAAGGTTCCAAAACAACAAGTAATTGGACTTTTGGTAATGTCAGTAGTTCCCTAAAAACGTAACTGATTTCCCTCAATTCTGTATGGCTGACAATTAGCAGCTAAGCAGCGTAGATGTGTATCATTTAATTCGTCTTTCTCTCTGTAGAGCATTCTCGCAGAAATCAATAATTATACACAGTTTAAAATTTTCCTTGAATATGTGCAAGATGGCCTTATTTCAGAAGAAAATGATAACATTGCCTGGAGATATAGGAGTCATGAATTCAGTTGGTGCTTTTTCAAGTGAATCAGCCATTGCATGTTCACTCATTTTCTATCGAAGTAACATTATTTCAGTACAACTAAAAAAAAAAAAATTAGATTGATGCTTGAGTTCTTTTTATTAATGGCCTGTTTTCTTTTTCTTTTTAGCAGGGAATATTAAAGTGTGTGTCTGTGTGTGTGTGTGTGTGTGTGTGTGTGTGTGTGTGTGTGTGTGTGTGTGTGTGTCTGTCTGTGTCTGTCTGTGTCTGTGTCTGTGTCTGTGTGTATAATTCAAAGGATGTTTTGATTAAAATGTAGGCAATCAGGGCCTAAAATGCCATTTGGCCAGATGAGTAGGGAGAGGGACAAAGAAGTGTTGGCTGCAGCAAGCTTCTTTTGAGTCTTTGTAAACATTTGTACTTTGATAGTTACAAACTTAGCATGTATTTTCCTGTTTGAACAGAAGCATTTTTGTTATAGTTCTTTTATTCTAAATAAACTTTGTTATTTCTTGCATCTCTGCCTCTCCGAGCATTTTTGTCCTGTAACCCTGCCCTTCCAAGGGCTTTTCAGTGGTCATGTCCCACGCTTGGGCACAGCATCTAAAAGCATTTAATTTTTGCATGGTTACGCCATAAATATCAATACTAGCAGACAGGTTTAATAGCGTAGTTTTTTTATCAAATGAATCAGAGAATTTCAATGGGTTTATCCTTTGATAAGGACAGAAAATGCAGAGGATTTTTTTCTTCTTTCTACCTTCTTTCTCTCAATGAATTTCATTAATATTTCAAGGGAACATCCCTTTATCCCTATTCGGGACATTGAACATGGATTTATAGTAAAATATATATATGAGGGGCCGATGTATGCTGGCTTACCTTACTACAAAAGTAATGCACTAATTGGATGAACGCTCTAGAATTGAGTTCTAAAATGGGTTATATTTTTATTAATGACAGCTGCAAGATGACAATAAAAGTGGAATCTGACTTCAGAATGGAAGACAAGTGCACAACACAAAATAGACCAGAGTCAAGGCCTTGAGGCCTGACATAAAGTGAGTCAGAGTGACAAGATTGAACTTAATTGGTAGTTGCTGCAGGGACCTGCAGTTGCTGCAGTTTGTTTTAACCAGACTTTGATTTAGGAAATATTCTTATTTTTTTTGTCTTTCCTTTTCTTTTAAATGGTTTCTTTTAATATTGTATTAGTATAATGTAGTAGCTAAATAGTGAATGATATTTTATTCATTTATATAGTTTAATTAACAACCGAAAATAATTACGAACACTATAACTTAAAAGTGTTTTTCTAAACGATAGGGATGAAAACTGCACTGCACACTTGAGAACCAATACAGACACAAATTTGTTTGCCATTCGGTTCAAAAGCTTGCAGTCAAAGGGCATTTAATTGAATGAAGTCTTTGCTAATTTTGTAAGTATTTTTTCTCTCCATTTGACTGACTCATGAGAATGCTGATAGATTGTGAGGAATACACTTTATTAACTTTAAAGTTCTGCCTGAATCTACTTTGCAAATCTCCTTTCAAAGTAAAACTTCTGTCAACACATGCATATCAAAAAAAAAAAAAAGCCCAGTTAAAATACTTATAATCCAGTTCAGTTTCATCAGTTCACCTGGGATTGAAGACATCACCCTGTACCCTATACCAAGTACACAGAAACAAGAAGGAAATAATTTTGCCCATAGCAATAATAATATAATAATAATATTTAAATATTATAATATTAAATTTTAATTATTATAATAATATTTAAAAGATTATGTTTTTTAAACTTTTGTTACATTTAAACTGAGGTAGAATCTTCAACAGAGAATAAAACACAAAAGTTACACTAATACACTAAAAGCAACACATATTTAAACACAAATACTTTCAAGTAAAACATATATAAATAAATATTTTTCCTAACCAAACGTTTTTAAAGCATTCAAAAGTCCCCACAAACATAATTGTTTTGCATATTAATATATAAATAAATATTTTATAGAGTTATAGAGTTATAGTATGTTATAGAGCACTGAAAACTGAAGAGCACTAAAAAGTGTGCTCTAAACACCTTTCAGAGGGCATCAAAAGGCAGGTGTTCCTGGAACTGGATCTAGCAATCATCACCTGGTCTAACGATCTGATCTCCATGCTATGATATTAGACTGCATAGAGGTTTGTGACCAGAAACACAGTTCAAAAGGTCCTCAACTGCAAGTACTAATCCAACCAGGGTTGTAGGGTCCTGGGTGCAGCATCCCCCGGAGGTGCAAAGGAAAATAAATAAATAAATAAATGTGGCATGGTAGGAGGACAACACTAGGTTCAGGGGGTGGCCCCTATGGGGCAGTTTACAGGAATGCTCTGTGGAGGAGATGCAGTGGGAAAGGCAGGAGGCAAGGATGAGTGGGTATCCTTCCAGACTTGATAGGAGTTTGTGCTCAGGTTGGCCTTGGGTGGAGGACTCCTAGGCAAAGAAAAAAACGGTGAAGAGATTGCGCGAGTCATTAGGGTCTGCCTCATCATGATGATTCTTCCTCGTTGAGGTCAGTCAGGTAGCCGTGCAGCGACAATAAAACATACAAAAAAAAGCATTGGGATATTGTTCCCCTTATTCCTGGGGGCGGTGGTGGGGGAGAGATGACTCCAAGGCCTTTGTTGTGCCTTTAATCACCAGCCTGGAGAGATGGGATCCAGAATATTGGTTCAGTCTTCTGGCAACCTACCTGACGAGGAGTCTGGGAGTGCTTCATAAAGCCCCGTTGTCCTAGTACCAAAACCAGATGGGTGCTGGCAGTTTTGAATTACTTCTGTCTTCTTAATGAGGCCTCAGAGTTAGACTCTCAGAGGTCATCTCCGAATTCCCCATGCCGAGGGAGTCTCGTTATGGACCGGTTTATCACCACCCTTGCACTCATCAAAGGCTTCTGACGAGAGTACCGCTTTACCCAGCAGCTCAGGTGAAAACTGCCTTTCCTACCCTGATGACCTGTTCCATGACCGGATTCTCTCCTTTAGCTTCCATGAAGCCCCAGCCACCTTCCGATGGGTCATATATGTGGTCCTGCGACCTCGCCAGGAGTATGCGGCTGCCTGACTTGACAATGTTGCGATCTACTCCTGTTGTTGGGATGACCATATAGGAAATGTAGGAACTGTATAGCTTCAACATGTTTGAAACTATAATGTTGACCTCATGGATAGTCAGTTATAGAGTATTTTAGTGGTTACATTCCTCCAGGCTTATTCACTCAGTCAAGTAAAGAAAGCTATTTATTCTTACCAAGGTAGCGCCGCTCCTCCACTTAGAAGTGTGTCTTGTCTTTCTGTCTACCTGCACAGGGCTGTCAGGGTGTGCTCAGAAATGAAGAGGTCCAACTTGGACTCCATGTCCACCCACTTATCAAAGTCAAAGTGCACATGCTCAGAGAAACAATAATTGTTGCATTTCAACAAGGCTGTCAAAGTTAGCCTGTCTGCAATAAACCCTCTTTTAAAAAGAGAAATGTGAGAAGCTGTGCGAAAACACAGGCAGGTATTAGAATCAGCCCGCTGGTTTACTTCTCCAGAGCCTGAATGTCAGACTGTCATATATTCATTCCATCATAATAGTTAATCTTATTCTCAGTCAACACTCTTGCAGCAGCAGAGGAAATGCGGGCTCAGTTATCAGTCAGGATGGTGCACATGTTGCGTGGGTCAGACCAGATCCAAAGGGCAGCTTATCATACTCAGAAGACATATGGCTGTTCTGAGTTTGAGGCCAGCAAAGTGTACATCTGGCAGCAAGGTACATCTGCTACTAAGGTTTTTATAAGGTTTCTTGCAAACCCTTTACATGGCAACGGTGTAGGTACTGGATCACAGTCGACTTCCAATTCGCCCAGACCTTGACAGGTTGACAGGTGAATTGTCATTCCTTGTGGATTTTCTTTAAAAAAAAATGTATTAACAAGTTTTGACTGCAGGCCTGACTACATGGGGGGGAGGTGCATGTTTTTTGGGAAGGATGTTTTGCTCTAGGTTGGTGAAACGTAGTTTCAAATACATTTACAACTTAAAACACAAATTGTCCTACAGTTAAAAACATCAGTATACACAATGAGCAGGCAAGAGATCTTTATGTAGGATCTAGGTGTCAAAAAAAAATGTACCACACCCTACTTCATTTCCACCGTTGTTTTTATCCTAGCTCCTCTAATTTTTATTTTGTTTGTAGCTCAGGAAGGCCAAAGAACAGGAAGTCTTTTTTTTTGTTTTTTTTTTTGCCAACTCGGTATGGGTTTTAGACACAGTAAATATAATATAGTCATTTGAGCGTAGGTGATGTTGTTATTTGACAGCTGAACAATGTAGGTACACAGGGAAAAGGGGTGCTGTCTCCGTATTTTCTACTAAATGAAGACATAACAATGAATTACTCTCTGCAGAACTAAGGAAGGCCAGCCCATTCTCATATAGAGTATACTGTGATGAGTGCTAGATTTGGAGTTTGTAATAAACCTTAGCGCTTTTTTTGTGTACATTACACGTAATGACGCCATAGTAGCATGCATGTACACTTTTGTCAATTACAGCCAAGTAAGTAACGGATGCAAGCCTTTTTCTCGCATAAAAAACAAAAAAAAACATGATTATATTCTGAAATAAAAACCAAACTTGGGTTTGAACCTTTCTACATGGAGTTTAGAAGTGAGACACTCATTTATCAAGTAGCCAAAAAAGTAGATACCCTCTCTGTTTTCTTGTCTTGTATAGTAAATATACATTGGAGATTCTGAGGTTTCATCTTAGACTTAGGAAAGCCATCAACTTTGTCTTGTTCGCATTTATAAGCAACCTATGCTGACAGTGCTATGTCTGGACAGAAGTATAGGCAGACTGCAGGTCTTCAAGGGCTTTAATCAGTGTAATTATGGCACACAGCTGGCTGCCATGCCCTTGAGCCGGGAGAAAGGGCTGATGGATAACAATTTGGAGAGAGAGGGCGTGGCCTTCTAATGGGACCTCTAATAGGACCCTCTAATACACACCTGAGTGGGGTTCCAACCAATGGTAATCACACTCAGGTGCCACCAATCCCAGGCTCTTTAAAAGAGCCAGCAAAGCTGGCCCAGGAAGGAGATAGAGTGGACTATGGACAGAACAGTCTATGAGTTTGAAAGTTTGCTTTGGCTAAGTCTGTTTAGATTAAACACGTGTGTTATAATGCCAAATAAAATCTCCCCCCATGCCTCTGTCTCTGGCCTCTCTCGGATTGAGCACGCCCTCGCTTGCTACAGTAATGTGATGGACTATGTTGTGGCCAGCTTTGTAGTTTCATTTAGTCTTCGTGTTGAATGGGAGACCTCCACCTGAAAACTAAGTGAGAAGAGAAGTGAGTTAGACAAGACAAGTAGAACAAATATTTCCTTCAAGACATCATAAGGGAAATGCTAAGAACAACAGATAATGAAATGGGTTGTATACACCATTCTTACAAAATATAGGCTATAACAACGCAGAAGCCAAAATGCAAAATTGGCTACTTATCTGAAATTCAAAAACAAAACCAAAAGAGGTTTTATTACTATTATTAGTATATAGATCTTTATTTTAACTGGTTTACTCGTACTTGGTCTATTAAATCTAATTGAAAATCCATTACTTTCAGCTCTGCATTTAGCACAGTGATTTGATCATGTTGCAAACAGAAGCAGGTGGTGCTTTAATATAAACAGTGAAACATTTCAGCTAAATTCTGAGTATTCCAGAGTGGCTAATGTTTATTTGAGCATTTTTTATTATACTGGATGCAAATTTAAATGGTAATTAGGCAAGTTTCCTATTACCTTCTATTTATGGATTGCGCCATCTATATGGATTGCGCCATCTATTTATGGATAGCGCCATCTATTTATGGATGCACGACTAGAATGCATGCCAACAACACACTTGCCATTCAAGTCAAGCATCCAAGTGCATTATCTGGCACATTCTGGCTCAACCTAATTTGCTCGTAGAAACTGCCGTTCTCAAATGACAACCCCAGTAACTGTACTAACCAGTAAACTGCCTGAATTAGGCATGGATCTTTCTTAAAGCTTCTTCATAGCCAGTCAAGATGAGAACACACAGACACACACTGCTTATGTAGTTGCAATAAGCATGTGTATATATTAAAGTCCTCGGGGCTTTGCAGCATCGCAGTTTGTCTGCCTCTGTCAAGTCATGTGTAGCCTAGTGGCATGAGACATGCCATATTTGATCTCTGTGGAGCAAAACTTTTACCTCCTTAAAGCTTGCCCGATGTTTCACCAGGTCAAATGAATGATCTGAGAACACAAATGCCCATTTAATATATTCTTAAACTAACTCCAGCCCTGCTCTCAAGAGAGGCGCTTGGCAATGATTGAACCGGACAAGCAGAGGTCTGGAGGGCTGATCCCGCTGTGTTTTTGAGGCCAAAAAGCAACATGCTTTGACGATTTCCAAGGATCAGACAAGACTGCCCTTGCCTTGTACTTCAATAAAGAATAAGTGCATTAAACTTGTGAGACTGGCCTTTAGGTTCTTCAGGAAATACAATGACTCAGATTTTTACTTTTTGTTTTATGGTACACCTCTCTTTTCTTCTAAAATCTACTTACAGTACATTCATCGGTTCTAACTTTTCCTGGGATTTTCCAGTCTCTGCCATTCATCTTTATTACATTTGTAGTTTAAAACACCAGAGGAAGCATTTTAATTAATAAACTGTTCAAACTGACACCCAGAAAATAAATAGGACTATTTCCTAAATTCATTCTGGAGTGATGATGCTTTGCCCTTGATGCTGTGTTAAATCACAGTTACAGTCATCTTGAACCCCCAGCTCAGTATTTAAAAAAAAAAAAAAAATTAACCTCTCTGGTGTCTTCACACAATTCCACCTTTTGGCTGTAAAGTTGAACTTACCATGAAAGACCATTAACTTATAGTACCCTGAAAAAGTATTTGCCCCCCGTTAAAATTCTATATATTTTCACATTTAACCTTTTGACGCGTACAATTATACCAGTGTGTGTTCATTCCAGAGTGGTCCCTGAAGCGTACGATCATACCGGTATAATTAGATGTGTGATTAGAACATTGACTGGTGCAACAATAAACATTTCAATGAATTTCTCCAAATATTCTACACAAGTCTCAAGTCTCACAAGTCTTATTTTATTTTATTTTTTATAACAGGCAGTTTATTACTTGTATGTAAATGTTTAGACATTGAAAAAAACATCCATATGTTTAATCCATATGTTTAGATATATGTAAAATGTCCATATGTTTAAACTGCTACTCTGCTAAAGATGTGCTTAGAAGTTTTCCTAACTTGTTTTTTATTTTAACAGTTAATATGGATAAATAAAATGAACTCAAAACCAAATCAGATTGCCTTTCTTGATATTAACAACACAATGCAGAGAAAGACACTAGTTAGCAGTTATGCATACCCTTACACACTATAAAAAACACATTTCAATAATTTAGATTAAACATACAAAACAATGTTAACTGAAATTTGTCGACAAAAAAGAGAATAGACTAGACCTTTGCCAGCAATTTTGCCAATGCAATTATGAGATGAAATTACACAAGATAACTATCAGCACAACTGTTGCATGAAAATTATCTTTTATTGAATGCAGGCTTAGAAAATGTAAAACGTATTTATTGATTTCTGCATTTACATACTTATCTATCATGTAACACCGAAATGAATCCCACACATTATGATGAAGTGTTTTTATACCAATACAAGTATAAAGAGGCAGGCATGTATTAGAAACAATGACTGGAATATAAAAGGCTTTCAAAGCATTATTTAAGATGAAGTAACTGTTTAAGTTTAAAATAAAAGAGATTTCAATAAGGCATTTCTAACATATAAGGCTGTGAATGGGTTGGCAACCAGATATCTAACAGTTCTTATAAACCCTTATAACCCACCTGGATTACCATGCTCACAAGAGTCTGGACATTTATATAAAATTGCTAAAGTATAAAACAAAGTAAGGGGGAAGAGCCTTTGAATAAAAACCCCCATAAGTAAAGCCTTCCAAATCTTATAAGGGACTGAGAGAATTTTTAAAGATAGATTCAAAACATATCTATCAATCCATACATATAGCAATTATGGAGATGAAGGGCAGTGGCCTTCGAAAAACTTTTAGTAATAAGAACTATTCATGCTGTTACACCACCACTAGCAGGTCTACACTAACTGGCTGATATTTTATTTTTAGGGATTTTTTAGGGACAGGTTGGTCTCAGACCACCTTAATAACCGGGTGTCCTATCTTGTACTTACCTTCTTTGTATGTTGCCATGGATTAACGGTCTTACTCGTGAAAATTCACGATAAAAACTATTAAATATTTGGGTTAATCTATGTTTAAATAGTATCACTACCTTTTTCTCTCTCTCTCTCTCCCTTGTTCTCAGACACGTGAGCAATCTGTTGAGACACCTCAGCTCCAGACAACCTTAACCTCAACCTCGACCACAGCAACCTCTCAACCTAAGTCACGAACCACTTAACCAGATGAAGTTCTGTCGGCTGCTTGGCACTCTGTGAATCAAATTTAAAACCTCTCCTGTTATTTTCCTGTTATCTCAACCGGCTGAGAAGTCAGGAAATAATTTTCCAGTTTTTCCTGTATGAGCTCAAGGGTTTCTGATTTTTTCATTTCATTCTGGAAAATGCGCTCTGCTCAGTGCTTTGTGACAATATAATTGTAAAAATGCGCTACATGAAATTAAAATTTGACACCTCCTTCTTAGGCTTCTTGGCTGAACCAGCCAAATATTTGTGTTTCTAGCACAGTAACCCTGGTCTCTTTGTCAACTCTGAGGTTAATATAAGAGTTTGATCTGATTCCTTAAGCTGTATGGTGTTGATGAATATACATCTTTTGATCTTTTGATTCCGCTAACTCTTACTCATGTTATAAATCTAGGTTTAGACCTGAATGATCTGAGAAGTTACTGAGACAAATGCCAAGAATTTCTATTATATTAATTTATTAATATCAAATATGCAACTATTTAATATTATGGTAAGTAGTTGAAAGTACCTTCATAATGCCTACATAACACTGTCATACGAATTGATATAACACTTGACATAGAGTCATAGCACTATTACAACTAGATGTACGCAAACATTGATATGTAAAACCACATAATATAAACAAAATCAAATGCTATAAAAATGTCTTTGTTTTGGTAACTGTTTCAAATAAAGATGCTTTACATTAAAACTGCCTATATTGGATGTTCTGCCACACCAACACAATAATGAAAAGACAAAAGTTGAGGTAAGTAATACAGCACATACAAAAGGTAAAATTATTATCTACTTATTAAGAGAGAACTCAACATCATCTGAGTTCGATAAAGCATATCATTACAATTGGCAAGTTCTATGAAGCTTCAATGAACAGGGCATACAATTTTAATACACAGACTGTCTTTTGATATCTAACACAGTGTAGCTGTCATATAAGTTGAAAAATGTGTTAAGTCAAGTAAAACAAGTATGAACTTGAAGTGTATGAAAATGTGACATGACTCAGTTGCATGTGTATCATAACAGGTAATGTTGGCTATGCATTTCAATGTAGCTGTCATAGGAGTTTACAAAGGTGTTACAAAGGTGATTAAAACACAAAATAAATTATTTGTGAAAAAACAAGGGATCAAATCAAGTTGCACTTCCAATTCAAAAATTGCGTATAGGTGGAGATGGAGGAGTGGACTACTATCACTGGACTGAAGACTGCGAGCGGAAAGCAGGGAGCAGATTTTATGGTCAACTTCTAAGTTCTCAAGAACCAAGTTTACAAAAAGAAAATGACTAATTGGATGCATGCAAGTAAGGCCCTAATTCCCTAGAAGTGGCTCTTTGCCCACATATATCTAAAACCTGAACTCAAAATATAAAAGAAAAATATTACTTTAACTGTACATCCTACCCACACTATATGGACAAAAGTATTGGGCCACATCTCTTAATCATTGAATTCAGTTGTTTCATTCAGTCCCATTGCCACAGGTGTATAAAATCAAGCACCTAGCAATTTTACAAAAATCTGTGAAAGAATGGGTCGTTCTAAAGAGCTCACTGAATTCGAGTGTGATACTGTAATTGGATGCCACCGTTGCAACAAGTCAGTTCGTGAAATTTCTTCCCTCCTTGATATTCCATGTAAGTGTATTCCAACTGTAAGTGGTATTATTGCAAAGTGGAAGCGTTTAGGAACCACAGCAACTCAGCCCGAAGTGGCAGACCAGGTAAAGTGGAGCTAGGTCGCCGAGTGCTGAGGCGCATAGTGCCAAAAAGTCGCCAACGCTCTGTTAACTCAATAACTGCAGATTTCCAAACCTCCTCTGGCATTACATCAGCACAAAAACTGTGCGCCGGGAGTTTCATGGCATGGGCTCCATGGTCGAGCAGCTGTATGCCTTACATCACCAAGCACAATGTCAAGCGTCGGATGGAGTGGTGTAAAGCACGCCACCACTGGAATCCACTGGAGCAGAGGAAAAGTGTTCTGTGGAGTGAAGAATCACGCTTCTCTATCTGGCAGTCTGATAGACGAGTCTGGGTTTGGCAAATTCCAGGAGAACGTTTCCTGCCTGACTGCATTGTGCCAACTGTAAAGTTTGGTGGAGGAGGGATAATGCTATGGGGTTGTTTTTCTGGGGTTGGCCTGGGCCCCTTAGTTCCACTGAAGGGAAATGTTAATGCCTCAGCTTACCAAGACATTTTGGAAAATGCTATGCTTCCAACTTTGTGGAAACAGTTTGGCGAAGGCCCTTTTCTATTCCAGCATGACTGTGCCCCAGTGCACAAAGCAAGGTCCAGAAAGGCATGGTTGGATGAGTTTGGTATGGAAGAACTTGACTAGCCCACACAGAGCCCTGACCTCAACCCTAGCGAGAACCTCTGGGATGAACAAGAACGGAGATTGCGAGCTAGGTCCTCTCATCCAACATCAGTGTCTGACCTCACAAATGCTCTTCTGGAAGAATAGGCAAAAATTCCAACAGACACACTCTGTTGTGGGGGGGACCAACTGGATTTAGAATGGGATGTCATAAAAGCTCCTGTAGGTGTAATGTGTCCCAATACTTTTGTCCATATTGTGTATTGTGGGTGCCATTCAGTATGTTATAGTTGTACGTTTTTTCATCGCTTTGTGATCTTTGTAGTGCAATTGTTACAAACTACCCCAGGTGGCACTTTGTTATTTAAAGAAGTGGGGGTGACATATGCATGTGTCTGCATACCCCGTGATATAATGCTGTGGTGATAGAGTGCAGGACAGAACTACAACCACAACTTACTAGGTGCCAAAAAAGCTCTAATGCTAAATAATAAACAGAAACAACAAACTAAGGAGAGGACGTAAACAGAATCCCAAATGAATGAAATGATGAATTGGAGGTCATTTTGCCCAACATGTTAAGAAATGTCATTACATTGATAGTCATTAGTCTTGGCGGTTGCAAAGTCTGAAGAACAATGTATGTCTGAAAGAAAGGTCATTGGAAGAGTACATTTATAGGTATTACATAACGATATTTCTCAATCCAATTTGTGGAACAAGAAACATTAGCGAGCGAAAAATACGTCTCACAGAAATACCATTTGGGGGAAAAAATCTAACAAGTGGTATTAAATATTAATTTATTTTACTATTTAGACATCTGATGTCTCAGAATGTGTGATGAAACATGTTTTGTTTAATATTGTTTAATATAATTTTTAAGCACAACACTTTGAAAGGTATCACACAAGTGAAATTCAGACACAAGGCAAAGCAACAGTGCCACCCACAGGGGTGTTGAAGTGACATAAAACCCAGAGAATGATAATTACACTATGCTGTACACTGACCACCCCCAACCCCCAATGAAAGTATTTGGTTTAAAAAATAAAATAAACATAAACATAAATATAAGCATATAAAGATAAGATAAATAGAAGCACTTTAGGGAAACATGGGGTATTCAAGCCTTCAATAACTTAATGCAGACTATACACTGCCAACACATCGTATACATTAACAAACTGTTGTTTTTGACCTTGAGATTCTGGCAGTGATGATACCCGATGATGGGGTGGCGGGGGGGGGAGGGGGGGTTGTCTTGAGTCTTTAGAGTTCTTGTCTTGAATGCCGCTCTTGCAGATTGGAAATCGGATGAACAGTCAAGGGTCAAAATATAACTCTGACCTTAGACAGACTTTCATTCTCTGGAAACAGGTTTCATCTTAAACACAACTTTCATCACATTGAAATGATGCTGTGGAAAGCAATACTGATAATAAATTATTCCAATACATTGATTAAAGTAAATCATATTAATTCAATGATTCAGAAGAGCTGTTACTTCAGGCATTTTTCAAAACACTGCATTATAATGTAATAGCAGGTGAAACGTGAACTGCTTTATTTAAATTATTCAACAAAATATTAAATGTCTAACAAGTGTTATTGCTTTAAAATGGCAATTGTTTGAAGAAAGATATTCAATATACAGTCGGTGAAGAAAGGAGCTTTGCTACTGCTTTGATATTGCACTGTGGCATATAACACGCAAGCAGTAGTGCAGTTTTTCTTTTCTTCTTATTTTAACCAGAGACAGTCCAGGGCTCAGATGCAGGGAATTGATTCTGCAAGACTCAGTCACACATTCCAGGGACCATCATTTTCCTGTTGAGAAGTGTTCATCAACATGCATAAAATGGTGCTCTATGGTGTCTGCTGTCAGTCAAAACATCATACAGTCATTAAGTCTGTTAATGTTTAAAGTTTAAGGTAATTAAATTTTTCCATTTTAGTCATTTAGCAGATGCACTTATCCACACAAAAGTGTACGTATGGATCAATAATTTTGACAAAACCAATTTATACACTGGTTGTAAAGAAAAGCAAACTACATGCCAGCTTCCTATGGCACCATTTGGCAGATAGGGGTTGTGTATGTATGGAAAGAATGTGACATCATTGCTGGTTATTGTTTATAATTAATTTATACTTGTTCACGAACACTGTGACACTGAATAGTGCTGCATTGGTTTTGCCTTGTGTAAGTTTTCAAATCGTACCATCAAAGTAATAATTCCTTAACTTAAATGAACAGTTAAGTAAATTAATTTGCAAATGTCAGTGACATTTCTAGTTTCTCTCGAGGTCTGAGCAGTCTCTTTTTTTTTTTTTTCATCAGAAGCATGCTGCAGACAGGCTTTTTATTGAAAATCTAAAGCCTCTGAAGGGCAGTGTGCATATGTAATTAATTATATATGCTACCAAGTTAATAATAAACACAGCACTGGGCACTGCAGGACTTAACTGACCCCACCGTATGGCTCCTTCAAGGGTACATAAACATCCATCCTGGGTACTCAACAGATGCAAAATGATCCTCCTTCCATGCAACCAGTTATCTGGCCAAAACCACAACTCAGGACAGCTTTACTTTTTAATTAAGGGAAATATTGGAAATTATAAACCATGTCCTGTTGGCTGTTTAGTCATATGCCATGAGAATATGTCCATAGTGCAGGCACAGGAAAATTTTTTTTATAATTTTGGACTGCAATGCCACCAGCTGGTTAAGCACATGCACGAAAAGACAACAATGTATTTGTATCAGTTGTCTCTCTTGTATCAGTCATCTCCCTTTAATGATTTTACATTAAAGTTATTTATTATGTATTTATTCAGTTCACTTTGTTTAAATAATTAATTAAAAATACTATGAAGTTTGCCACATTTTTGAAAATAACTCTTAATTTTTATTAAGGGTTTCGTTCTGGGTGGACCTGTTGTGTTGTGTTTCTAGGGCTTTTGTGTTTCTGGAGGTGCTCATTCTCTTGGACAGACAAGGAGTTTGCCAGCCTGCTGTCAGCAAGAACTGCGCCTGCTTGGGTCCTGCGGCATCAATGGGGGACACCAAAAATGAAGCTAACCTCGTTTTTTGGTGGACTTCTGTCTGGGTGTGTTGGGCGGTCTCCACCTTGATTCACTTTTTTTTTATTATTCCAGCTTGTCCGTCCAGGATCAAAGATTGGGTTGGGGATGTCACCAGCCATGGCACAACTCCTAATCTTCATACCAATTGTAGTGTCAGTCTTACCAACGGGCTACTGAGTTGTAACTTGTACCAAGCCCTTACAGACAAGGCTGCTACTCAGTTAAGTCTCCAGATCATACTTTCCTCTACTGCAAGCCATCTGTCTGTAGAGAGATTGCTGAAAGCAAAAACACAAATTGTGTTTGGATTAAACTATCAGCACTGGGCATTACATATATTGATATTATATTCATTATATATATAGAGATTAGTGTGTCTGTTATTTCTTATTTGCGTTCTGGTCAGAAATGTTTAGCAAAAAAACTTTCATTGATCAGATTAATGGGACCCACCTGTTATCCAAAAACTTTCCAAATTCACCATGTAACATAGCCCATAAGCTTTTTTTTTGTTTATTGAGATTTTATACTATACTTAAAACATTATTTGTATGTATCTGTGTCATTGCAACAACACAACAACACAACACAACAATGTAAATTTGCAACTATTTAAATGTCAACAGTCGACTGTCTGGTGTTTTGATTTAAAGCAATGGGCATCAAGAAAGGCTGATATTGCTTGCCAGTAGTCTTGGTTATCCACTAAGATATTGATTTCAGAAAAACTAAAAGGTGCCTTTGTATTAAACAACATTTCACAATTGATATCTGAATCTCTCATTCTTAGAATTTCTGGAATTTTTACAAGAATATTTCATTTATGAAAGGGAGAGTTATAATTATTAAAAACACAAAATAGGCCTTTGAAACAATTCATCAGTATAACGCTTGAATAATTACTATTTTCCAATAATAACTTGGAAAGAATGGTGGGTGAAAGGACTGTTATCTCCCAACCTAATCTGAAAGTTCAGAGCGTATATCAATAGCCTTTTATGGACAACTACAGTTATCGAAAGCCTTCGATTAAATAAATTAAATAATGGAAAAAAATATTATTTATATATTGTGGCAAGCCCGGGGAATTCCCACAAGAAAAGGATCGGGAGCGGTCGTTCTTTTCCGTGCAAGACTTTTATTTTGGCACCTTCGGCCGGAAAATGAAATCACTGCAACCTCCCGGTTTGGGGAAAAACGAAAAAACCCACAACTTAAATTCTTCCCGGTTCGGGGTAAAAAAGGAAGACAAAAGAAATCATACAACTCA
>JAOYSI010002940.1:3862-15572 GCA_025775065.1 Hiodon alosoides
TTTTTTTTCTTTCTGTGCTTCAGCGGGTCCAAGAACAGAAATGTATCCATTTACACCGGTCTTTATCAGGGGCAAACACAAAGCACACAGCCATTTCGGAGTACACCCCGTCCTGCTTTGCAGCTCCGAAGGCCTGCTGGAGAGGGTAGTAATCTTGCAGAGAAAAAAGGCTTTGGACTCCTTGCTGTTTCTGCCGTGGCAATAGCATCAGGGACGTTGATGAGAGTCACCTCCCCATTGCCGTCGGCTGGAAGCCGGGCTAACACAGAAAACCCTTCCACGGTTATTCCAAGGCAACGTCGTGAGCGTGAAACGCGGCTGGTGGACTGCAGCCCTAATGGCATGCGTCTCCGCCCGTTTATCTACAGAGAGCATGGGTTCCTGCGGGCCTGGCCTCCATTGGGGAAATCTCAGTTTGATTGAGCTGCAGAGACGCCATCGTTGGGTGCCTGCTGGCCCGAGCCCCAGGGCAGGCTGGGACGCCTGGGTTGTCTCGGAGCACTACGGGCCGCTGGCAGGATGAATCACAGCCCTCGGCTCCCAGGGCCAGCGCCACACATTAGCGTCCCCAGGCTGGAGAAAATGTGGCCGTAATTACATTCAGCAGCTGACGCCTCTCGCCTGGGCAGGGTTTCATTTACCCGGCCGACACTGCCTTGAGAGGTGATAAATCAGAGCATTTCCCGCAGCAAGGACAAACGTGTTCCCGGCAGCGGCGCGGAGCCTGCCTGCCTGCTCCGACCACGAGACGCTCTGGTTTACCACCCCGGGCTGATAAATCCACCGAGCGTGGAGAACGCTCGGGCAGCCGAAGCAGACGTTTCCCTGCCTCTCAGGGCTTCATGTGGGGGAACCAAGGAACGGAGGCCTGCCAACAGAGACTGTGGAAGGGACTGGCTGTCACAAAGGTTTACTGATCAGGCTGCCTGGTTAGTCACCTTTAATATTACTATATTAGCTTTAAACGGCCAACCTTCCGTTGGCCTGTGTAGGTGTGTTCACAAGTGTGCCTGTGCCTGTGTGTTTACAAACAAGTTTTACACAGCCAGCTGGCCTTGTTCAGGCGTTGTTGTGTTTACATGTCTAATGTATTTGTAAGGTGTAATTGGATGCAGATTAAGTGCCTGTGAACAATGCAGATAGAGAGGTGCAGGGCGGCGATCGAAAGCAGCTGAATAAACTGGTCCTTCTGCTTCCCTCCTTTTCCGTGTTGTAATTATTCACAAACCTGCCAAAGGTGCCTCAGATAAGCATCAGAATGGAATGTCGAGCTGTGGTGAGTTCTCCTGGGCACACCGGTGAGTCTTCCTCAGATTATTGAAACAATATTCAGACAGAAGCATTTTCAGCCCTTGGGATTGAAAAGGCGACAACACGCCGCACGGTAACGGCACACGCCGCGCAGAAACTGATTAACTAGCGCTTTATCTTGCAATGAAGGCCCTTAAATATCTTGTAGCAACGTTTTCAGAAGTTAACTTTCCAAATGTCTGCTTGTTGCTGTGATTTGTTCTTAATGCATTTGGGTGGGTGTGGGTGTGTGTGGGTGCAGCCTCCAATCAGCGCAGTGCAGTTTTCACATCATTTTACTCCGCTTTTTTACTCAGATTGTACTACATCGCTGACACTGTTGCCCCTGGCGCTGTGCAATAAGCCTCCGCAATCTTTATTATGCCGAGCAAAAGGGCGGGCATCCATAAAACACGGCTGCCCATTACCAATCAGAGGTTTCTACAGCTACAGAGAGACTGTTGAAACGTCAATTTTAGCGACGTCAGTGAGAATTGGTTGTTGTTTTTTTGCTATTTTCTGAAGAAAAGGAACGCTGCAAATAACTAACACTGAAAACAATGCAGTGTGGTTTCAAGTCTGAAATCGCCGATGCTTTGAGTATTAATCGCATTTTGTGTTAGAGGTCCTGCCTCCCGGTGGGAAGGTTGCCAGTCATCTTCCCGCTTTGTGGTCTTTTAGTGCCCCCCTGTGACGTTCATCGGTACTGCAATAGAAATACATATTATTTTTCTATAGCCTGAACCCTTCCAGTCACTCTGAAGACGGGCTTAGGGACTGGTGTGCATATTATAATGGCTGGTTTAAGATGTAGTTTTGTTTTTTTCCCCCTTATGATTTTCACTGTTTAGACTGCCAGTGACTCTTTTAGCCTAAATAGGGGACAGGATCCAACTGACGTCAGTGACACTTTCAGTCACAATCCAACCAATCCACGCGTTTTGGTGACACGTTCAGTCGCAATAGAACCTGAAGGTCTGGATTCAAATGAATTGTCACACAGCATTGAGCAGACGGCACTTCCCGAAGCTATCAATATAAATCCAGAACCCCAGAGTGAGTGGGGAAAACATTAGGTCTCACCAGAGGATGTGAAGATCCGGGGAAACTGTAGGAGCACTTCCTCAAAACTGATTTTACCCATTTTCAGAAATGTGCACACATTTGACTGATAGTAGATAAACGGAATGCAATTAGCCAGTCTAATGATTTGTTATTTTTTTAGGCTGGCATCTTTTGTCGTGAATACCAAAACATGTCCTCTCAACTCCTCTCTCCTGGGGTCGATTTGTTGAGCAATTCCAGCTTCCATGAGCTATTCTCTTACGCGAAACAACACAAATTGTGGTCATGCGTTCGTCATCGTTAGAAGACTTCTGTCTGAGTTTCAGAAACGCGTTTCCTTGAAAAGCATGCCTTTCACCGGAACTAAACAGCACGCAACGGAAGCCCAGCTGAGATGCAAACCACATCGCCATAACCAGAACAAGGGTGCCACAAAGAGTATAGAATGTGCCCCAATGCAAAGAAAGACACCCGTGTGATATTTATTCATCCGGGTTAAAGTCAGCGCCGCCCCTGTCACCGCCCTTTCATTTGACTGAATTCAATACCCACCGGCTTCTGGGAGGAAGCTGAGAAGAAAACGGACCCCCAGAATGTCCTGGTCACGGGTGCGGATCTACAGTTTATCCCTCAGAGTGGAGTACACCCTTGCTAGTATACTACTACAGAAATAAAGTGTTCATTTATTTTGGCCTTTCATGGTCAGAAAGGGATATTACGGATCGTAACTTCACTTAAAAAAAATTAAAAATTCTTCCCTCAGTCTATTTCACAAGCAGCACCTGTTCAATGCAAATAAATTGCTTTGGTTGCCTTTGACTTCCAGAATGAGTATTCCTTTGTCATTCTCTGTCTGAGACTATGAGGCTATTCAACTAGGGGAGAGAAAGAGATTACGGAGCACAAAATCTGAGCCGAAAGATGAATGAAGTCCATTATGTGTTGAAATACTACCGACAGTGATTGCTGGACTGAAGTGCAGACCACCAGTCACAGATGGCAAGAGGGTAAAAGAGTGCGAAGAGACAAATTTCCCTTATCTCAGCGGTTGACAGTGAGTGCCCGAGAAATCCGCTGTAAGGCTGAAAGTGAAAGGTGTTATCTGTAAAATAAAGGAACCCAAACGAATGAGGGTGTGGAGATGGAAGGGAGGCATCAAATGAGCTGTGTGAACTTCAAACCAGCAAGTCATTTCCGTAATCAGATCCCGACTATCCTGACAGAGAAACATTGTCGTCTTCTGCACTGACTGGAAACATGCGTGTTAGCCCACTTATATGCTATTTCTTACACATTTTAGGTTCAGCGGTAACTTTTCATGTAACCTGAGAGGCAAAACTCGTTTAACAGCTGCGCGAATGCTTTCCTAAACCGCCTTTATTTTAAGTAGGCGTCAACGCGCAAGGGAGAACATTAAAGTCGTAAATAAATTTGTGGTGCCAATGGAAGATTTAAACGGATTGACACATTTCAGAAATAGGTGGTAAAACTTTGTAAAAAAAAAAAAAAGTCACGTTGTAAATCTTATCTGTGATGAGTCATAACAGTTTATTTTAATATTTTTTTAGTTTAAATAACATGATTAAAGCTTTTTTCCCCTCCCAAACAAGTGTAAGATTTATCTCTAACCACCAGATGGCCCTAGAGGCAAGCAACGAGCTGACTGGGGGCAGAAATGTATTTAAAAATCAACACCAAATAGTTCGATGAGGTACATTATCCTCTTAGGATTCGGTCTGTTTTGATAAATGACTGAAGGGTGTATCACCTGAAAGATTCATTGTGTTTATATCATTAAGAGAAGGATGCCTCTGGATCTTAAGCAGTCAGACTGGCAAGATTGGATTTCTGTCTGGGAGGGCAATATCTCCATTTATAGCAACCTCTTACATGTTTAACCACATTAAAGTCAGAGAAAGGGCTGATAAATTAGAACAACTGAAAACAAACACACACACACACACACACAAACACATGTGAATGCCTGCCTGAATAAAACCAGTTTCTTGTGTGATCAAATTAGATCAGTTCCTGTCATGAAAGTGCACTCCGGTTCTGCATCGGTGGAAAGTTTGAGTTTTTTTGCCCAAACATGCTGATCTGTGTGTTGCCATGGTAGCTTTGGAACTGCCTAAGCCAGCTGGTCTGCACTTTGTTCCATGCCTGGTTTAAGGTATTGGGTTCCTCAGTTCTGGGATGTGGTACACTCAAAATCCATGCTTGTAGAGACCTAACTAAACATGGCCTTAATAAGGCTGTTTGTCAAGTGTCCCTCACAGGTTGGTGTTTCTACTACCGACAGACACTGTGTTTAGAACCAGAAGCAAATTATGTGGTATTGGTAGCTATTTTTGATCTCTTTTACTGAAATTTCAGGATATCTTATTTCTAACACCACTTTCATCCTAAAGTAAAAAAAAAACAAAAAAAACAATTGGACTCTCTTGTTTCCTTTTTTTTTTTTGGCCAGCATTTTACACATTTGGAATTAACCTCTTATTTTCACAAATAGAAATCAACAACTGGTTAAAAGTGAGTATGCTCTGCTTAGCTCGAAAAGGCTGGTATAAACAGCCCAATTCGACCCCCCTTACCCCGTGAGGTTTTCACTTATACAACCTGCGCAGCCTTAGCCGGGGGTGGAACTAACCATGCTCTCGTGGACTGAAACTAAAGGGCTAAGCCGTTAAGAGGCTAAGGGAACGGCGGCTAAGGTTCACGAGCATACTGTAGTGATCTTGAAGCTTCACCGAGTTGCCTGGGGCCTAGGCCTTTTAGTGAAGCGGTGATTTGGCCGCCTTTGGCACGGGAGACCAGATTAGAAATCCTGACATGGCCAGAACCCTCAGGGACATTACAAAATGAAAGAAACGGAAGAGACAGAACTTCAGGAAGTGATTCCCTGCCAAGAGCACATCCAGTGACCTTTTGTGGCTTTAATTATGTCGAATTTAACTATGCTGAGCGAGGTCCTAACTATGCAAAGAGATATTTCATTGTGACTTTCTGCTTACATTAGCTTATCTCTGGCATGATTAGCGCTTGTGTGTGGAGTAGTTTAATGTATGCTGGTGTTTGTAGATGCTGTAGTTGAATGCTTGCTGGTGTTTGCTGATAGTTTAATGTGTGCTTATATCTAGTTGTGCAAATCTGATAAGGTATTAAATGTAGGCAGACTTCGTTGGCCTGGACACCTAATAATATTTTTAAAAATTATATAATGTGCCATTATACACATTTTTGACAAAGCAGAAACATGTTTTTTTTTAAGAAGCACTGTTTCTACAGTAGAGCTACAGAAAAACTGATGTGCAATTCAAACATGTCGACTATGCATTCATGAAACAGCTGATTCATAAAGATTTTATTTCAAGACTTATTTAAGATTTTGTATGGCGTTTTAACCTGGTGATTCCTGTCAAGAAACAAATTGTTGTGACTAAAAACCTGACACCCCCGTTAGTGTACTGCAGTGGTATCTCCCCAGCTCTCAGGGAGACTTGAGTTTACCTCTACAACTGCGGAATGGAATGGATCTATTTTGGGATAAGAAAGCAAGAGAAGTCGAAGCAGGACGGTTTTCCTGTGTCTGTTCGAGGAATCGCGCAAAACTGGACTCGTTCAACATGACCATGTACAAAGGCAAGCGCCGAAATCAAAGATGTGAGTATTCTACAAGTAGCCTAATATAATTTTTTTTAAATGCCACGGTGCGTTTTTGCGACGTCAGAGAAGGTATTTAAGAAACATATATTTTTGAAAATAACTAATTACACTAAATGTCGCATTTTAAATCGTAATAATTCCCCTATGTTTATAAAAGTCTATATATGTTATGTAGCAAATGGTAAGGCAGTGCTTGTGCAGAATTCGATCCAATCGCACCCAGACCCTTCAAAAGAATTTACGAATAAACTCGGGTTGGTACGTTCTATACAATATTCTCTCAAGCAATTATTCAACTAAAACAGGTATCACGTCAAGGGCTTATTTTCTACGTTAGATAAGGAACTTATGTATTTAAGTATCATATAGGTCAAATAAATAAACCCTGTTAGTTTTTGTTTACTTAATTGGGCTATAATAGATTAACCAAACAATTGAATTGTACAATGGGAGGCTTTAACGAAAAAGACTTTTAAAGAATTACAGATAAAGAAATCGATAAATTGGGTGTGGGAGAACGTTTGTTGTTTAAGGAAATTTACGTACTCCCAGAGTACCTGTATCATGGAGAGTAATCTCTTCATTGGTTGAAAATAATCACTGACCCCTACAAAATGACAATTTCTTACGGTAGACGGTGATGTGGTGGGGGAATTACAACTGAAAAACATTGTGAAGAGGTTTTAACAGTACTATCACCAGCTCAATGATCACAAAGTCCTGCGCTGCATGCGACATTGAATCTGTCTGGTCCGTCCGGGGGAAATCGCCTACAGCTCGCATACATTCATGGTCGAGGGGGTTTTGGTGTGCTCTCTCTCAAATTGACAAAAGAGAGGCGCGGGGTGTAGGACGTACAAACGTAGGCCGTTAGAAAGCGGAGCTAGACAAAGGCGCACGCATCAGTCCATGTCATGCTACCGGGTCAGGGATACGAAACGCGCACTACGCATTGTGGCCAGATAATTGATGTCGTTCGTTTACGTTTACTTCCTAACACCAACACACACGCGGTTATGATGGAACGTGGTCCCACTGAAGGGTACGGATAGCTTTTGTCCGTTGTTAATTCGTCTCACGTGGCGTATGATAGGACAGGCTCTTACTTCACACTAACTATTGATATGAGTTTTTGGTTGAAGCAACACATTCGTCGGATTGCTTGATTGTAACTAAAACGTTCTCCCCTCATATTAAAAAAAAAAAAAAAAAAACACGACGAAACGGCAGAGACATAATTTGATGCTAGTAGATGATTTGACGAATTTTTGACCTGGGACCACTTTTGCTATTGCAGTGGTCCGTGAAGACAAACTAGTCCCTGTCAGAGACTCGCTGACAATCCAGTCCCCTTGTGCACGCCGCTTGCGGCGTTGCGAGTGAAATATTTTCCTCAGACGGTGTCGCTGTTGACAGGTGGCCGTCTGCCTGATTCATCCTTCCGTGCGAGCGGCACGGCGGAGTCTGGGGAATGGGGCTTGGGTTGTTCTGAGTTTGTTGAAGGGGAATCTTTAGTCAACACTATCAGGAATATATACGGTAAACGAATATCGGAGTTCATAGTTATTTTTTAAGCGCACGACAGTGCAGTACAGTGTACAGTACAGTGAAAAAAAACCTATACTTTGTAAATGTAACAGGATATTTACTTAAAAAATGCAATGGTATTTGCATGTAGTAAATGTCACAGGGGAAGGGTCTACTTTCTCCCTGTGCTTTGGCCGTCATTTCTATATTAATTAAGTACCCAAAAGATGTGAGGAGGGGGTATTAAAAATGAATAATAATTCAAGAAGAAGACCAGTAGAGATTTGTCAGACTTGATTATCTGCTAGCTCTGGATTTCGTGGTCTGGGGGAAGACTGACCTAATCAAGTTAATTGCTCAAAACACAAAATTTGTCAGTTGCCAAAAATGGATCTGGAATGATCCCTTTAAAGAATGAAAATCTCATTGTGAAAAATCTAATTGTACAATTGAAACTGTAAATCTAAATTGTTGGCACTGTTCCACACACATGCACGACAGATTTTTAAGTAGTAATTGCATTGATTCAATGACCCTTCGTTGCATTTCTGCCTGTCCTGGAAATGCTGAAAAAAATAAAATAATATTTGATCTTTCTCTAAACGTATTATTTAACTTATTTCTGAACACGTTTGCAGTTGTGCGGGGTGGTTCGTGAAAGCAGGTTTCAGAAAAATCTCATGAATACACACACAACCCAACAACTTCCCTGACGCAACTCTAAAACGCTGTAGGCTGAGATTAGAAAGCTGACATATCAGGCTGCCGATCTCCAACAGGATCAGTTCTGTGCAAAGAGTGTGTAGGGGGTGAGGAGCAGACTTGGTTACCCCGATGATTAGTGATAGGTGTGGGCTGGTGCAGTGGGGGGTGAGATGAGGGTAGAGGGGGCGGGGACAGGTGAGGAGGAGGAATGGTAATTGAATAAAGAGGAGGAGACCGATACTCGGGTCGCAGAGGGTCGCGGCCCGGCGTTGTCCGAAAGCTGGTGCCGTTTCTCATGTGTGCACGGGGTGAAGTTCCGTTTATAGTGCGAACGAATGGGATCGGGAGAGGGCCGTGAACATCAAGGGGCTCGGGGAGCGGTACCAGCCCGGACCGGTCGGTAGCTTGGTATCATTCAGATAAGAGAAGGGTTGCAGCCAAGCATGACGCAGTGCGAGTACGTTTATTAAGCAGGGTTCTCCAATGGGGTTACCGATGTAAAAATGTACCGATGTTATATTATATATATAAATCAATACATCTAGGGGTACTGGTACATTGCGTGTTGTATGGCTGTTTTAACCTTGATCTTCTGCCACGCACCGAGGTCGTGGAGAATCTCGCCTTTGATGTCGCCGAATCCCTTTCCTCGCTTTGTGCCCGCACCGGTCACGGTGTTGAAAGAACGAGATTGACAGGGAGTGTTTTAAACGCTCACAGACGATCCTCACCATGAAAAACCGTTCTAGAAAATGGCCTGTAACCAAAAATCTTCCTTAATGAGGTTTCTATTCATTTTTTAATGAACGCAGTACATGTAGGCTGTTGCTAAGTAAGTCTGGATAATGTTACTATTATAGTAGGTGGCCATCATACGCAGGCTTGCATGCTGTGACATGGCCACCTAAAACATTCCTCTCAATAAAATCCTTCCACATAATCCGTTAGCATGAAGCGCCTAATCCAGAGATATTTAAAATGCGCCTAAACAGCGCAGAGACAATTCTTTTGGGACAGTGCCTAAAACGAGGTGTGTTCTGAGTCAACACGGGCAAACCAAGCAGAGAAAATGGATACCACCAAGAGGTACAGCTCTGTACAATAACACGCAAGGCTTTCTCCATCTTTCGGGTCGTTCTCAGAACCTATTTTGTTGTCGAATTCAAAAGAAACGGCTTTTCCTTTAAAAATACTGTAATTTAAAAATCTGGCCCGTAACGATGCCTCACACCCAGGAGGTTGTTACAAGCGGTTTAGCTAAAGTACATTCCAATCCAAACGAGTGCATGTGTCTCATGTGGTTTGACAAGGCAAGGCAAATTCGTCTCTCCAGACTCAAGGCAAACCATGCACAGTGGAACATTATTCACAACCAATGCCTTCATCCAAAGCGTCCTTCCCTCTTGCTGTCTAGCTCGGCTAATCCACTAAATTCTAGCTTGCGCTTGTTGAATTCAGATAAATACACAGGGGTTATATTAACATTTGATTACACGAAGGAGCAGGATTTTATGATACCATTGTGAGTTCATACTGAGCATTTGGGCTCTGAGTTTGTGTAGAGGTTTTTGGATTAGCATTAATAAGTCTTTTTTTTGTCATGCTAAGCGTCTATTTTAGGTCTCCCACGGCAACAAAAGGAAGAAGTGAATGCTGGCATGTTACGTAATTTCCACCCCGATAATGTCAGGCCCGCAGAGAAATTTGAATGAAGAGAGACACAAGGAAGGAAAAAGACCAATTAGGGTTTGTTAAAAAAGGGGGCGCTGGGTTTACCATAGAAGCCTGGGTGACAGCCGACAGCATCTGCCCAACACGACCTGTTGTTTTCAGTGTTGCGGAACAGTGTTGAGCGGGTGTGAGTCGAACAGGAACGAGTCGTGCTAACTCTGCCTGGAGCTTCTGTTCCTCTGTTCTGCCTCTAAACAAAGGGTTTCTCACCACTCACTGACTCTCAGCTGTTCTCGGGGACGATTTGCCCCAGCTCTCAGACAGACCAATGAGAGGCAGATCAGTTGGCTCCTTCTCGTCCGCTCAATCCGCAGATGGCTTGGAAATGAGTTGCACTTCTCTTTGACCGTGACTGGACCGTGGTCTGTAAGTGCGGAGGCGTCCGGTCCTGCCGGCCAGAAGCCCACAGCTTCTCCCCGTTCTGCTAACGTTCGCCGCCGTGTGCACGAGACGAAATCGGGTTTGTAGCGGCTGTTCTCCCCGTTCTGCCAATGTTCGCCGCCTTGTGCACGAGGCGAAAATCGGGTTTGTAGTGGCTGTTTGCCCCCGTACGGTCGTCTTGCGCACCGCGGGAGGAGACACGTTTGATGCGGAGCGGAGCTTTCGTTCGATGGTGACACAGAGTTTCGCCAGCCAGTGTGTCCCGCACTATATCATGAAACCCTTACACTATCCGCTGAAATATGAAATCTGAAATATCATTGCATTACCTGGTGAATGTTCTCCTTCTTTAGATCCCATCGTTCATCTTTGGTCGTACTGAACCCAGACCCCACACCCTCCAAACGACCGTTGTCAGTCTCAGTTCGGTGGTTTTCAGCCTGCAGTTGACCAAAAATTCTTCTGGGAGCCACATTTTGGCAGAAATTTGGCAGCCAGGAGAAAATGCAAGAACTGCAAGAACTATTGTTTTCCGTGCTTTGTATTATAGCAGTTTAATCACTGAAATGTATTTAGTTCTGGAATTTAAACATTTTAAATCTTTCATGTTTACTTATAGCGATTGTCAATGTTACCATGTTACCATGGAGACTGTAATCCAATATTTCATTTTTTTCCCCTGATGTACTTACAGATAAAGAACATACATCGTACTATGCTAAAAAAAGGCTTTTAACACTTTGGAGAATTGAGGATAGGTGAGGGCTTGTGCAGCAGAGGATGTTACAGAGCAGCTCGCTAGCTGTTTATAGACCAGTGGCCTGGAGCTCTGTTTCCCCAGGGCATGTTCACGCTCCTGCCAGCCTGATCCAAACGTTTCGTAGGAGCCCAACCTCGGCCTGCGTCAGCCTTCAGGCGTCCCCCAGGAACCCGGTCCAGCAGTTTCTACTCACATGCCAGTGACCCCTATGTCAGATACTTGCCACTGATTGTCCCGGGACGTCACTCGACATGGGCTTGGTGACACACGTCCGAGTGAGCCGATTGTGTGGCCGTTTTTCAGTAAGCGACGTGATAGAAATGGAACGTGAATGCATAGAAATTGCTATGGACATAATCACATTTTTATGTCTCTCTGGAAATAGTCTGCCCCCCCTTAATCTTTTAAATAACTTTAATCTCACTGGAGCTCAAACCAAGTTCAGATCAGCTGGATCAACAACAGCGGGCCGAATGGTTTTACAGGTTTACTTCAGTTTTTCTTGTTTTCTATATATATGTGTGTGTGTGTGTGTGTGTGTGTGTGTGTGTGTGTGTGTGTGTGTGTGTGTGTGTGTGTGTGTGT
>JAOYSI010002941.1:1848-15572 GCA_025775065.1 Hiodon alosoides
TTTTTTTTATATAATATTTTAAAAAAAAAAAAAAATTTTATTTATTTTTTTAATTCCCCCCCCCCCCCCAAAAAATTTAAAAAAAAAAAAAAAAAGTGCTGTGGCTGACGCACCGCCGCTTTACAAGTTGCACAGTTGAGAACCCTTGGCAATCATCAGAAGTGCACTGAATGCCCGGCTAGCTTGTCTTAAAGGGACAGAACTCCCGCTGTTGTAACGCAGATTGATCTTTTAACTAGGGAGAATGTAATTGCTTCATCATTTTGAAGTTGAGTAACTTTCCAAAAGGTCATTCATTTAAGACATTAACAAATCAAATATAACTAGGTTTAATTTTAAAAGTCAGTTCCTCCAACATAGCTACATTCTTGCCAGTTCAAAATGGGTGACACCATGAAATTAGGGCAAAGGCAATGATATACGATGATATAGAAATTATACCTTGGGTGGTTATGTTTTTAACATTTTTTGTTATTGTCAAAGATGAAATGCCAGTGTGTGATAAAAAGAATTACCTTATTTTTCATAAACCAACATTTCCTTCACTCAGTGCCAAATTTTGTTTAGTGAAAGAATTTTAGCTTTCATTTTCTGTGAAACCTGCTCAGTTAATACAAGAAGGGAAACGATCGCACACAGTCTTGTCGCACACAGTGTCAAACACTCACTTTTTCAGGCAGACCAGCAAATGGTGTGTTTGTGTGTGTTTGAAAAGCAGCGTAAAGCTGAGTCACTTTCTGACGTAGTTGGAGCCAAACCACAGGAGAAGTGGAACTGGTCCACTCTTTTCCTGTTTTCTCAACTATGTTTTTACAGCAGGACGTCACCGTGAAGTCAAGTGTGAGTACAGAGAAGTGGGATTTACTGGGTGAGCTGCCAGATTTCAGCAGGTGTGTGTTCTGTTCTTTCTCAGTGTCCCACGCTCAGGAGACTATGCTCAGACTTGCTGTGGTCGGCGAGGACGTGCTGTTGCCCTGCCCGTGCCAGGACAACACAGTGAAGTACCTCGTCTGGCAAATCGGTGAAAACGTCGTAGTGGCCAGTTTCCCCCAGAAGTACAACATGATGGCGGCAGATAATTTCCAGAACAGGACCCGCCTGTACTATCCAGCTGAGAGGGACAACTGTTCTTTGCTGCTCTCTAACGTGACCATGGCAGACAACCAAACGTACAGCTGCTTCTTTAAAAAACCGGAGGTCTTTAAGGTCACAGTTTCTCTGCTAGTGGTTGGTGAGTTGCTTGTTTGACCTGTCGCGTCATTCGCTCGTGTAGCCAATTTAACACTACTTTAGCCTTCCGTTACCCGTATGTTCACTTCTTGGCCCGTCCCCAATCTAGCGGCCTACGGCTCGTCCTCCAGCTGCACCCAGCGAGAAGATGCAGTTGGGTCTGATGAGTACCGATGCCAGGCTAGCGGGGGTTACCCCCAAGGGCGCGTTTCCTGGCTGCTGGACGGCCGGGTTGTGCAGGGCACGAGGAAGGACCAGCACAGTCAGGACCCTCTCACTCACCTCTACAACGTGACCAGCACTCTCAATATCACCCTCGATTCACCCAGTTCTTCCTTGGAATGTGTAATTGAGTACCCTATACTGCAAGCCAATGTGTCAGAAGTCTGCAGAACAGGTGGGTACTACCCCCCCCCAGTAATGATTCCAGTTGCAGACTGGGGGAAAAAGAGGGTCAAAAAGAAAAAAAGCTACTATTTTTTATATTTATATATATATATATATATATATATATATATAATCAGTAAATAACAATTAACCATGAGCCATGTTGGAGTCATTTTTTCTGACTGTGGGAAAGGTTTGTTTAGGTTCATGCCTCTTGCGTTTTAGCTGCTCCAGGAGGCCAGACGGGGGACATGGATAAAAAATCAATTGGCTTTGTTATTCTCCTGTCCTCTTTGGTCTTGGTTGGGATGGTAGTTGTACTACTGAAGATCAGACATCGAGGAAATTGCTTTTCAAGGGTAAGGCCTCTTAGATTTTAATTTTCCAATGATGCCAGTAGTTATGTTTCTATCTAGACTTTGGTTTTAACATTTAGTCATACAAAAAATGGGTTTCCTGTTGAATTACATGTGAAATGGATGAGCGGTATCCAGTTTGGCTAATCGTTCCGCTTACCTTGTAATGGTGTGGATGTTTAGTGTAATATCAACCTGAATCACATTCCTAGCCACACTGAAAGCATTCATTTGTGTAGAGTTATGTTATCTTGGTGTTATTTAGTCGTGATGAAATCAGAGCTAATTGGTTCTTGAGTGCAGTGTGTTTTTGCTTTTTTTCCTTTTGAAGGAGAATGTGATTTAGTGCCATCTGCTTGGGAACGGTTTGTCGACCTTTCTCGGATTGTCTCTGTCGGGAACGCAAAGGAGGGCACTGCACCCTGTGTCCCTGGTCCCGCTGACAGGAGGTTCTGACTGATCTGTGGGTGTACAGGAGCGACTGGGAGCGAATTGGCCACAGGCGATAATCTGTACGGCAGAAATCCACAAGCAGGATGTTTTTTGATGTGACTTGCCTTAGCCTTCCGTTCGACCTGCATGACGCTGGCAGTGACAGGAATGCTCTGACCCCACCTGGCAGACCTGACCCCACCTGGTAGACCTGACCCCACCTGGCAGACCAGACCCCACCTGGCCCCAGCAACGGGCATGTTGATGTCGTGTTCTGTATCGTTTGTGAAAGCTAACCGCTTGATGTGATCCTACTTAAAATGTGTAAGTGGTTTGTTTTTGTGGAGGAGGAAATGTAATTCACTCGTTCATTTTTCTGTAACCACCTTTCCAGTCCAGAGTTGCAGGGTGCCAGGGCCTAGCCTGGCAGACACAGGGGCATGACAAAGGATACCATCAGGGCAGGAAGCCAGTCCTCCAGCGGGCAAGAGACAGATCGACAGACACACATTCAGTGCCGGTTTTGCAGTCCCCAGTTCACCTAAAATTTAAACCTTTGGATTGTTCAGAGTAACCGGAACACCAATGGACAAACGGGGACAATTTGAAAGAGAGTGAACCGTACCAGATTAAAACCCAAGACCCCTGGCACTTTGAGGCGCCGATGTTTGCTGCTGAGCCACCACAGATAATTTGTTTCTAGAGACCAGTTAAACTGAAAGACTAAAGATTTAGTGTTTGCTCTGATGTAATTCAGTGGTTTGAAACACCAACAGCAACGCCTGCAGTTCTTCGCAGGAAAATGACAAGCGCAAATGTGCATGAATTCTAAATGTGCTGATGAAATGATTTATAAGTTGCGGCAGAGAATTCCGCAAAAGGAACACACAGAAGTAATAAATAGATGGCTGAGATATTTGCGGGGTTGGGTGAATCATCGAGAATAGAGGGACTAATTAATATTAAAGTGAAATCAGCGTAGTTAGTTAGCTACTTTTCTCTGCTCTGGCCCGTTACACGCTTCATTTTTATTTCTTTTGCAAACCCATAACCTTGGCATTAAGGCCAGAATTTATTTAACTTCTTACTTCTGTGCTTCGACAAATGACACTGTGTGGTCCTGCTTGTGATCGTTACAGAAGGAAATCCTAAGTTGTATTTCAGGGAAAAGTAATATAATTTGTTTTAAAGTGATTTGACATTTTTTGGGATATTTTAGGAAGTGGTTCAGGTTAAGTACCTTGCTGAGGCGTATAACAGCCGGGCCCCACCCGGGACTTGAACCTGCAACCTACTGGTCACACATCCAGTTTCTGCTATACCTGAGCCTCTGACCGACTGGTCACACATCCAGTGTCTGTGCTGTGCCCGAGCCAATGACCTACTGGTCACACGTCCAGCAGCTGTGCTGTACCCGAGCCAATGACCTACTGGTCACACGTCCAGTTTCTGCTATACCTGAGCCTCTGACCTACTGGTCACACGTCCAGTGTTTTTGCCACTCAGTTTGTTATTAAACCTCTCTCATATTAGTTTTGTTACTAGGCCCATAGCTCTCAAATTTTCAATACGGCTGGTTTAATTTTTACTCTAAAAGACAGTTTATAAATCAAAAGGGAAAAAAAGGAGATATTTACAGAAAAGACGAAAGCAGAGATATAACTCTTGACAGTGAAATCTGATTTCTGTTATAAACCACTGGTCAACTGTTATTTACTCCAAAGACTTCTCTTGATTGAAATCTTACCCATAATCCCAAATGATCTCTTTAATGATGGAATATATCACCAGGATTCCTCGTATTGTGTGTACCCATAACAGTACAATGTCAAAAAGAGGCACTTCTGAGTTAACACTTTTTTTATAACACTTTCTTTAACAGTTATTTTAAAGGAAACATAAGTTTACTGTGTAAATATTTACAATTTTGTTTTTATATGATGTTTTATATACAGAATTTATATAATAAAATGACAGCTTGGAAACTTGTGTGTTGCAGTATGACCGCTAACCCAATGCTGGTGGGGATTGCTCACCTTTATCCTTTGACTGCCCAAATGACAAGATAACAATTTCAGAAGACCTCATTCTCTTCGGGGGAATTGGATTTCTCCAATTCTGTGTTAGACACAGTGAGAGAGACATGGGCGTTATGTGCCCTGGTCACATGCCTTCGAAAGGGCCAATCCATTTTTGTTAATTCTAATTAATACTATTTAGCATCGTTTTCAGCATTGAGGGCCACACGATCAACTGCGCTCCTGTCTGAGTGCTGCATCTCTGGCATGGGAAGACATTCAAGCGGTTCAAGCCCGTGCATTCTCGTACTGGTTATTGATATGTAGATTGTGCGCTTTGGCAAGCCATTGTGTTTTCGACTCCATCAGGCTCCGTGCAAGGTTCAAGAAGATAATTTAATTTGAACCACAGTTTATAACTATGCCGTTGCACTTAGTGGGGACAAGGAATCTTAGGAATGCAGAAACTTCGCCAAGGCGAGAAACGGCAACTAACTTGCGGAAACACGACTTGACTTGAGACCCCGAGATGACGGACCGGTTATTGCAGCGCTCTGTTTCATTCTCATAACGCTAGCAGAGGAAATCGCTCTTGGTCGTGGTCCAACTGCATCCGAACTGAATAACACCGACTCAAACTCGGTTGCTCGTTGACCCTGTCATTGTAAGCCAAAGTCGATTAGCTCACCGAATCCAATCGTGAAACTCTGGATCTGCGAACGGTGAATATTTTTACTGATCTCGATCATGCCCGTTAATTTGTTGTCGAGTGTCAGCTCCGTGAAATGAATTGGAAGGCGCCGAAAGACTGCTGTAAAGCCGATCCTTCCGCACACACGAAATGCTCCCTGCCAGTGTGGTTTCAATTTGATATTAAGTTACAGACAAGGCAGCTTGAGAGCTTGAGTGCTGACGGATAGATGTGTTATATCGATCTGTTCTTTATGGGAGACCAACACTTCGCACAGTGGATTATGTAAAATTTACTCAAGTCTTTTCTTTTATGCGTCTTCTAAATCTTCCGATTTTCGTGTAAAATTACCCTGCAAATCATCAGAGTCGGTCCTGACCTACGCAAAATTCTGCTAAGGGGCCCACCTACCTGACCCGTGAGCCATTTACGAGAGGGAAATCATAAATTATATCGGAAATTATATGATTGAACCTTCAAAGCCAAAGAAAAAAAACACACCATGTTGTCTAATTACAATAATTACAACTATCAGTTGGTCTCTATCTGTATGCTATAATATTGGTTCAAATGCGTTCAGAATTATTAAGCAAGAAATCGTCTGTGGTAATAAACAGGGACAGGGAAGTGAAGAAAGCAGAATGATACTTTGATAAGAATGCAGCTTTTATCAGGACAACGACCCAAAAGCACTAGGCCAGAGCTAAACCAAAGTGCCTGAGGAATAACAAACAGAATGTCTTCAGATGACCCAGTCAAATTCCTGACATAAAACCATACCAGTCCTACAATGCCTCAGCAACTGTAAGGAATCGGTTTCAGGGGCCGTTCACATAAACACGTTTCAGTTTTTACTGCAACGCGGCGTGCAGCGTTGGGCCTCTTCAGTTTCTGTTGGTACATCCTGACGGTTTTAAAACAAAAACAGTGGGGCAATAACGTGATAACAAAAGATACATAAAGGAAGGTACAACTCATCGTGTCTTGCCATGCATGGGGTGTGGCAGACGACCTAGTCGAGTGTAACTCCTGTTAACGAACGGACGGACGGAAACACTGGACAGTGGTGGAGTGAAAAATGTTTCCTTGCCCGATGTATCCCGGTCCCTGCTGTTTAACGCTGACATGACGGGAGGGCCAGGGTAAGTTTGAAAACCTCCCTGTCTGTGGATACACCCTGCCGGCCCTCGATCGATGCATGTTGGTATGAAGGTGTGGGGGGTGTTTTAGAAACACACATTGGGTCCCTTTATACGAGTGGAGCAACGTTTGTATGCCACAGGATATCGGACCTGATTTTAACCTAATAATGTGGCCAGTCATTGTATAACGCAGTAATCATTTAAAGGGTCTTATTATTGAAACAGCAACATTGACTGGTAAGGTAGCTGGTGCTAGGGTTATCAAGCAAAGCAGGGTAACTTAACCGTCTTAAAGTTTTTAATTAAAATAAACAACATGCGTACGGTACCCAAAACAAAGAGAATAAAACTCAGATTTACCCGTGCATAATGACAATAACAGTGACCGGTACCCTTCTCTTTGAGAAAGATCCCGGAGAAAGTTTAAAAATGTGGTCCGATGTTGCGTGCTTCAGCACTCGACGGTCCCGTTCTGTGGCGCGCCACGTCGCGGCTGGGTATGGCTGAAATAGATTCCACACCTTTGGCCATTTGGTGTATGTGGTCAGCAGTGGCAGTTGAATGCCCAAAGCTAACCACTTGGTGCTAACAGACTCTCAAACCAAAAAGTCTTTGGCCTTCAGGACAGCACCATGCTGCTGTACTCCACCATGTGACTAAAGTTGTTAGTGACATTGCAGACTTGACATTCACAACACCCGAATAATGTTAATTCAAACGTGGAACAGGTATCATTGTTTCACTGAAAACGATGGACAGCTGAATGACCGTTGCAATGGTTCTGAGTGAGTGCTATCCCTGAGTGACAGCTGACCTATGAGAGACAGACCGAACTGTGTCTGGGGAGTGATCTGTGAGTGACAGCTTGACAGTGACTGTGAGCTGATCCATGAATGAATGTCTGATGTCAGGTGTCCGTGCAGGTCGGGCTCTAGGGCTGACAGGAAAGCAGGATATGGAAAAGCGGTCTCCTCTCAGGGTTCTTCCAGAAAAAAAACAACTGAGCAGGTGTAAAATGCCTTACTGTTCCTAGGAATACCAGGCTGCACCAGCTCGCTGACAGCGTTGCTGAACAAAGGCGAGGTTGAATGGATTGAGCGAGCTTCAGAGGGAAGCAGTTAGAACTTATGTGAACTTATGCGTGAAAACCCGAAACACAGTTCTTTGAAGTAAGCGGGATAAGCACCAACTACCTCTGCATATGAGAACGTGAGAACATTACCCCTACGCACTCATTTGCTCACACAAAAAAAAAAAGTATATAACCTCAAAACAGTGTATGTTTCCTTAATACTTTTATTGTATGATGCAATACTATAACTTCTGCTCTTTTGCAACGTTTAATGAATATTTAATAAAAAATAAGAAAAAAGCTAACGGTAAAGTCACGCTTTATGACAAAGGGAGTGATTGCATCATCATGGGTACTGGAAACCAACGTGACTAATCTAACACGCAGGTACCCACCTCCACTGACCTGTAGCAATTCCCTCTTTTACTGCAATTATATTTTAGTGAATGCGCTTCAGGCTGGATGGTAATATCACATCATCATAACAAGCTTTGGTGAAATGGAGATGCGGATGTTATTTGTTTGACTAGGGGTGGCTGCATAAGCACTTTCACTACACATGCCCGGATAAATGACTCATTTATAAGGTATGGCCAAGTTGTGATCCGGTTTTATTTGCCATAAATTCAGAAAATCCTGTACGCCGTCTGTAACAATGGTTAGTGTAATACATTTCCTATTTGTAATAACTTTATATTTTGTATTTTTTATGTAATAAAACCAATGAATGTAATAAAATATGAAACGGTTAATATAAGAATTTTTTCCAGTAATTTATTACGTTAACCGGGAGTTATTACATTAACTGGTGAGTGACAACTTTTTTTAATGAATAATGTAATAACTTCAGCCCATCATGTATTAACATACCTAAATCAATGTTTTTATTTACTTAGATCCCTCAGTTTGATTCATATTCCTGCTAATTACAACACAAACAAACTCATGCAATAATAACTCTAGATGACATCCATTGGCACCAGCAACGAAAACAGGTTCTTGGTCTTACTTTGATGCCTGACCGCTTCTCAGAATCCGTGATTAGGAACCAGAGTGAGATTAGATACAATATTGAGACTGTCTTTTCCTTTCATTGCTTTACAGATGTACATGTTTGTACATGTTGATGTTCTCATCAACATTCGCTGTAGTAAATCTGTATCTCTTAACAATAAACCATCTGAAAACAAATTGAGAATGGGTTTACTAAATGTTTGATGTTTAAATTTAAAGGCCTGTCTTGTGAGTGAAGTAATAATGGACAACAACGATGATATCTTAAATCTATTTGAAACTTGGCCAAAACCGGAGGAATACATAACCCTTAATCAGGCCACTCTGGATTTTATCTCCAGCAGGAAAAAACCTTGTGAGTCTGGTCATGGTGGTGGTGTTGCCACAATTTTTCGTGGTGAGTTTTGCTTGGCAGCTAAATGTTATGGCAGCTATTCCTCATTTGAAGTACTTGTCTTATAAAGGAACTGGTCAAATAATGGTAATAATGGCTCTCACAAACAACCAAGCTTTTTATTAGCTTAGGTCCGTATACAGGATTTTTACATGAATTTAGTGACTTTTTATCAATCCTAGCAGTTACTACAGACAAAGTATTGATTGTTGCAGACTTTAAAATTCATATTGATAGTGATGAGGATTCATTTTAAAAAATCCTTTGTTTTCTATATTGGATACGTTTGGGTTTGTCCAACATGTGGCAGAACCCACGCATTGTCACAGCCATACATTAGATCGGGTTATTAGTCTTGGTGTTGATATTGAAAATGTATCTGTTTTTCCTTATAACCCGGTACCTTCTGATCACTTTCTTATTACGTTTGTTATTCAGTTGACGAATTCCAAGGTCCCAGAGCAGAAGCAGTTTATGAGTCGTTCAAATAATCCAAATACGATGCTAAGGTTCATCGAAGAGCTGCCAAATGTTTTACCCGAGGAAAGAATATTCAATAGTATTACCTCAATGTTTTTTTGAATTCTCAGAGGAGCTACCAGATCTAGACTTCCACTGAATGCCTCGTTATAGATATCTATATCCTCCACTGAGGTGATGTTGAAGATGGAGTGATCCGTTCTCACCCGTGGTTGTGTTACGTCACGTCATGGTTAAGTTGTGTTATGTGAAAAATGACAGGAAAATGGGCTTCTCCTGGAGTGGGCTCCTCATCTTCTGTTTTATTCTGTGTTCTTGTGGCCGATATTCACATCCAGAGGACCGCACCCAGGCTGTGCGCGGCTGGTTATCTTGTGGCCGCCGCTCTTGGCTGAATCACAGCATGGGCTGTGGCCGCCATCTGCCCTTGGAGACTTCATTCCATTAAGGTTAAATCATGTAAAATTTTCCAGCAATCTTTCTACTTTCCTGCTTGACTTGTCTCGTATTTTCACCGGTCACGCTAGTAGAGGAGACCCTCGCAACGTGTGGTCCTGTTTGATACAGGGCAGCCGGTGGTGCAGTTGTAAACGTTGTTAAAAGGTTGCCGGTTCAAGTCCCAACCTGGCTGTTGTACCCGAGAGCAATGAACTTGCATTGCAGTAAATATCCAGCTGTGTAAACAGATGCATGTGGCAATTGTAAGCTACCAAAGCTGCTTTGGATCAACGTGTCTGCTACGCAACAAAATTGTTTACTTCTTTTTTTTCTTTTCCACTCCAGTTGATGACGTCTTATCAGATGGTCTGTCTTTGGAACGTCAATCAATCAATAAATAAACACTTAATGATGAAGTATTGTAATTATTACAATAGATATTAACAATAAAGTAGCACAACTCTTACAATTATTGCTATAAGCAATATTATTCTCTCTATATTTTCTCTGGTTTTTGTGTGGTTGTAAAGCTGTTCGTAGAATCTCTTCCTTCGTAATCATATCCCGACATGCTGCTAATTTCTACACAAACTTCTTCCACTTGATAGCCACTGGGGGATGGGTTAGCACAAGCAAGCATTTTCTGACCAATCGGTACTAGCCGGCGCCCGCACAAGTTCAATCTGGAAGATGAGAGAATTTCTGGCCTAAATAACTTACATGCGCAATTTATCATCTAATGAGAATAACCAATTTTCAAACGTGCACTCTCATTCCATCCAGAGCAGATGAGTCATTACAGTAATTAAAGCTTCATTGCATGATTAGGAAAGACGTGTTTTATTCTGCCTTCCAGTTCTGTTCTGTGGTCCATGAGAAGGTGATTTCACAGACTGTGACAGCATTCATTAAGCCTACATTTTCTACCCCGCTTGAAGATGCAGCCATTTCGACAGTTTCTGGGCAGTTCATGTTTGTTGGCACAGCAGTGAAAGTGGCACACGTTTGGCAGTGGCACAGCCATCGCAGGGTTGTTTTTTTGGCAGACGTCCTGCCGGCCACTATGGGTGTGTATCTCTTAGGCATTTTTGTCAGTCCTGCAGCAGGTGGCCACAACGTCTGACTCTGAACCTGAGGGTCGTCGATTAGGGTGGAGTCTTGGTTAGAGCATTGAACTGTGAACCTGAGGGTCATTTATTTGTTTGGAGTCCTGGTCAGAGCACTGGACTATCTGATCATTGACTAGTACGACGTATAGTTTAGATCCCATGCTTAATTTTTAAAGGAAGGTTCCATTGGTCTGCCACCACAGAGGGAGAGGAAACTTGTCTGGTGTAGTGGAAAATGCAAATACAGTCACAAAACACAAAATCTGCCTTATGGACCAATAATGCCAGCTGGGAATCGTAGAAATCTTTTTTTTCTTTTCTTGTTCAAATATTTTTTAATTGCCGGGGCTGATAAGACAGAATATGTGGACTGGAAACTGATAAAGGGATTGGATTGATAGCAGGGCTCCCAAGGACAGACGCCTCATTTAGCCATTAGGCGTGTCCACCTGCTCTGGTGTTGACGAAGTACGTGGGTGTGGACAGCTTCCATTTGACCTGCATGCTCGCCGGGCGTGCATGCCGTGCTGCAGCGGGGTAAAGGGAGCGATCAGGGAAACCCCTCAGAGTTAGTCTGCTTAGATGTTCAGCAGCGTATTGCCCTAATCCTGTTATAAAGTGTTCTAATCCTGTGCTAAAATGGTCAAATCCTATCAGAGGCGCACTAATTCCACTGTGAAATTGTCCACTCCTACAATATTCCACCGGCACAGTGGAATGGTGCTCTAAGGCATTAAACACAGAAACCAGAAGATTGCCAGTTCAAATCCAACTGCTGTTCTACCCTTGAGCAATCTGTATAGATGGATACTCTCTCAAAAATTCTAAGCCCTAATTCTAATGTACTGGGGCTCGTTGTGAACGAGCTCTCTACATGCAGTAACAGTAAGTTGTGGTATAAAGCCAAGGGTCGGGGTTGGACCGGGTCTGTTTCATAAGTGCCATGACTCCGATACTTGACGGCCGATGCCTTTCGGTCAGTTGAGGTTGCAGCGGGTATTTCGAGGGGGGTGGGTTCTAGCGTGGCTCTGTTGTGATTCCACTCCCTAGAAAAAAACCCCCACACCCAAACCCCCCCCACACACCCTAGAATAAACTCCCACTCCATAGAAAAAAAACCCACACCCTAGAATAAACTCCCACTCCATAGAAAAAAACCCCACATCCTAGAATGAACTCCCACTGCATAGAAAAAAACCCCACACCCTGGAATAATCTCCCACTCCATAGAAAAAAACCCCACACCCTGGAATAATCTCCCACTCCATATTTAAAAAAACCCCACACCCTGGAATAATCTCCCACTCCATATTTAAAAAAAAACCCCAACCCCAGAATAAACTCCCACTCCCTAGAAAAAAAAACCCCACACCCTAGAATAAACTCCTACTCCATAGACAAAAAACCCACACTCTAGAATGAACTCCCACTGCATAGAAAAAAAACCCACACCCTGGAATAAACTCCCACTCCATAGAAAAAAAACGCCACACCCTAGAATGAACTCCCACTGCATAGAAAAAAAACGCCACAACCTATAATGAACTCCCACTGCATAGAAAAAGACGCCACACCCTAGAATAAACTCCCACAACCTAAAAACTAGAGAATGGTCACCAGTGCGTCGTACAAAACAAAACCGCGGTGCTCTTTGTTTGCCGTTTCCCGTGACCCAAAGCTTTTAACAGCGATAGCTCTGGATCGCTACTCTTCACATGTCGATCCCCCGGTTTAGTTGTTTTCTGGAAGAGTTTCAGGTCCTTCCTCGCTCTGCCTGATCACGGTTATGCAGGTGCTCTGGAGCACAGATGAATGTCGGTTGTGAAATCACCATCGGGCGCAGGGACAGATCCCAACATCGCTGCGGGGGGACGAGTTAGCATTATGGTTGCTTGAATACTGCCTGGTTTCATAATTATTTGTTGTAGGTTAGTGGTGGACTTCCATAAATTTATGCGCGATGTGAAATTAAAATAGCCAGCTCAGCTGTGAGTTATGGCCACTAGGTGGGGCCTTTGAGGCACACATTTCAAAATGTACCCAGCACAGATTGCATGTCATAACTGCATGTAAATACTTTTGATATCTGAACTCATCAAGATGGCTGATAGTTCTTCTCTTTTATCAAACATTTTAGTAATTCAATAGGTGATACAATCTAAAGTTGCTGCTAGATTGTTTTTGAAATAACATGCATGCAACATTTGTTAAACAAGTTCATGGGTGAATTTGAAAGCATTTTTTAACCAATTAAACAGACAAAGCTCTGGCTCAGTAACCCCAGAAGAGGCACAACATCATTGAAAAGCGGATGTTTTAATGTAATTTAATATAGTGACATATTTCTGAGACTGAGTCCAGCCTCCCAGATCCTCAGTCATTCTCACAAGTTCCCAACGTGGACCGTTCAAAAGTTCCATTTACAGTATGCAGTATTCAAATGCCAGTACACGGAATAGCCTTCCCTTCAGATGGGTCACCTGATCTAGGAACTATGTTGCAATCAAAACTCGTTTCCGTAATCTGCCTTTAAATACTTTTCAGATGGTTTGGAGTTTCCAGGCTGTGTCTGAAATCGCCCACTCGTTCCCTCATTCACTATTTCCTATATAGTGAATGGCAGTGAGGCCACTAAATTTCAGCAGTGAGTGAACGAAATGAGTGAGCGATTTCAAACGCAAATTCCCTGCGTCAGAGAGCACTCGGGAGCTGTTGCAGAAATTTCGTCTTTTACCTCATCACCTGTGTGGTTTCATGAATTTTATCATCTATAAAAATATCATTTTATAATATGAAATTAATAGGTTTTACTGTGCATACCCCAGGCAGTCTGTTTTATTTTTGCATTAATAAAAAAATAAACATAATTTAATTAATCTTTTCGCTGTTCATTTGTTATGCTTATTACATTAATGATAGAAAGAAAATACTTCAACTTGTCATGTTTATGTATATTTTATT
>JAOYSI010002943.1:0-15570 GCA_025775065.1 Hiodon alosoides
ATAAAAGCATTTTTGGTATTGAGACCTTATTTTACCAAAACCGAATTACTGGATTTTTATTCAATTTCAGTAGCACTTTTTCTCTCTCACTTTGCTGGGAGAGAGATATGCATTTTTTTTTTTTTTTTTTTTTTAATACTGTCTATAGTATTATAGCTGTTTAATATTTTGCAATGGGTTTGATGCTGTAACTGCCATTTAAGGCACACCCATCAGTGAGGATCAAAGGTACGGAGCACAGCTACAACCCGGTTCTGTGCCTGGATGAGAAGTGCCCTGCCAGGGCCAAGGGGAACCACATGCACTGCCCTTTCTGCAGCACTGCCGAGGCTTATCAGGACCCTGTCGTCTTGCGAGCGCATTACCGAGTCAAACATGTGGACAAGGCCATTGACTTTGCAGGTAAGACTTTCCCGAAGGCTGAACTACCCAATGAGTGGAATAGACAAGCAACCCTGGGCTTGTGTTTACAGATTTTGTGTACTCGTGCTGATCTTCCTTTTTATTTGTTATTTGAAAATCTTTGCTCTTCAAATGTCCTGATAAGTTTCCTGAACACGTCATTGTTTTACAGATGGGTAGTTAAAATGCAAGCAATGTTCAAACGTTGCTTTAATGTATTAATACAGCATTATGATTATTTTTGGGGCGATTGCTTAGGTCTCCGCTTTTGTTAACTTCTATTCTGTTTCTAGTTATATTGAAATTGCCTTCTACTTCAGTGGTTAATGGGGATCTGTAGGCTAAAAGTTCCTTCCACCCACCCAGGATGCATTGCCAAATACTACTGGTTAGGCCTGTTGTTTCTTGAATCACTGACACATGTGGATCAGGCCTATCAGTGCAGACCCAGAAACAACACTTGTAGAGAAACAGCAATGACTGTCGTGAAGCTTACATCAGAGAAGTGGTAATACAAGTGTACATATCTTATGTTTTTTTTATTTTTATTTTTTATTATTATTAAGTTCAGTGATGTCAAAAATATCACTATATTCCTCGTACAAAATTATAGTAAGCACTTGGTACGCATGGAATCAGTAAATATGCCAGTAGCGCTGTTTGTCCCAGACATGTGATCTCTTTTATACTGCTTTAGGCTTGAAGGTACTGCGATGCTGCAACTTCTGTGAAATTGTGGGCACCATAAAAGGTGAGAAAAAATTCAAGGGAGCCCACTGGCACTGCTACAGATGCCGAAATGGCTTCAATCGCAGGGACGAGGCAATCAAGCACTACAAAACCCACTTCCGCAACCCTCACACCACGTTCCAGATCCAGATCACCCAGGTATGCTAAGAGCTGCAGATGCAGAATAACACACTTAAAATAATGGAAGGCAGCATGGCATATTTTCTGGATGTGCTAGCATTTACTTTACGGAAACTCTAGACAGATATTATTTTGAAGATTAGCTCAGCCAGTAGAATTGGTTGCCCTAGCGGTGTCTGGAAACTGGATGGGTTATTTTATTTGATTTACAATTTATTTCCCTAATTAATGTCTTGGGTCAAGACACTGGGGTCCATTTGTTGATATTTTTGAAGCGAGACATTATTTACACAGACATCTGAGGGGAAAATGTCAGTTAATTTAACGATAACATAACCACTTTAAAATATTAGACGGTCTATAGAAATGAAATGCACAGACTGCTGTAAGTAAGGCTGTCTGTTCTTAGGAGGTGAACAGCCGACAGTACTACGAGCAGAGTGCTGAAGCTCACCCCAAGGCCTATGGTGGTCTTGCCATTAATGCCAGCTCAAATGGGGACTGCTGCACCTTCGGCTCCATGATGTCTCAGGCGGTCATCAGCACGTCCACAGGCACAGAAAGCATGCTCTCAGAGGGGCCTAAGGTATGTTAAATCTCAGTAATGGAAGCAAATATGACATTTTGTTAGCAATATAATCAGCATACAATATTTGTATGTGCTGCTGTTTTCTATTTTATTTTCTTAAAATAAACTTCATCAGTGCAAGATTATTTTTTCTCATTGCATTGATTTGCAGAATTTGTTGTTGAAGGACAGCAGTGTGAACAATGGGATTGTGGTGGGGGCTGAGGAGACAGTGGGGCCATCTCAGCAGACCACAAGTGGGGAGACACTGGTTCTCATGGATCCTGATGGAGAAACTGGGAATTTGATGTTTGAAGAAACGGCCAACATAATTTCTGAGCAGGTGCTGCAGAAGCATTCAGTGCAGATCAATTGATAATTTTTTTTGTCCAACTGCTTAGTTTGAAATGTTGAGGTTTTCTGTGTTTGGCAGGGTGGTGAAAGTTTGGACCAGGGCCTGCTGCTAGAGAAGCAGCTTCTTGAACTCCACCAGCAGAATCAGGCTCTTCTGCTGGAGAAAGATGCAATGGAGAAGAAGCTGCTAGCTGAGATCCAGCAGCTCAAAGATCATGTACGTGCTGTGGTTTGTCCTTGGGCGGATAGTATGCCCACCTATGCATTTTACATAGTATGACAAAATGTTAGTCCTGGAAAGTTCACCCTAACTATATATAACGGCAACTTGTAACCTGGTAGGTTAATTTATACCCCATCCACGGTAACCTTGGCAAGCCACATAAATAGGCAGTTTTGCCATGTTAAAATTCCAATTTTTTATATTGAATTAGAATTTGATTTGAACCAGTCATGTCAAATATAGTAGTTAAGCCTAATGTATATTAAGCTTGAATTAAGACTGAATATGTTTGAGCTTTTCTGCACAAATCAGGATTCTAAGTCACTGATGGTTTTCTAAGTTTTAGCCATTTAGCTAAAAATGTTTCAGTATTGTCAAGAACTATAAGAGGAGGAGCAGTGCACTTACGCCATTGGCTACCAGGTCTGCTTGCCATGCTCCAGTCAGGTTCTTTCTGAACGTGTCAATCTACTGGATTAGTTATTTGGCTTGCCCATTTTCTTTGCTAAAATGCAAAGTTTTTTCCAGAATGCTTCGTCTATCACCTTTTTAATCAAATGCTGCTGTACTGGAAATTATTTACTGAGTCTATATGAACTTTCTGAGGTTTACAAGATCAATTTGTTGTTATTACGGTAGACAACCATTAGCATGCAGTAATTCAAAAAATGTTTGGAAGCTAAAAATGTCCATGCACTCAAATGTTAGGAACGGTTCTGTATTATGGAAAATTTATAATATGCTTTGTTTGTTTTTTTGGACAATTAAACTAAATATGAAAATTTCAGTTTTACTGAATTACTTTAATAAGTCTAAAGGGCTTTCATAGTTATGTAGGTTTTTAATGATCATTGTGTGCTTATTTAACGAGACTGATATTGTCTGAATTTCTGGCCTTAATATAGATGTAAATTGAAGCAGGTTTGGGTTTTTTCCCGAAGAAACTTTTTTCCTCCAGGGTGACGAGTGTTTTGGTTTATTAGTTTTTTCTTTTATTCCTTGTTTTTTTGGTTGCCTTTTCAAATTCTCAGAGGAGAACTTACTTTTTTCCGCAGCTACTGGTTATCTTCTATATTTAACTATACAAAATGCTCCCAAAGGCCCCGGCCACCTTAAAACTGACAGATTTTGTTAGTGTAAATTTCTGAACTGACTGAGACCAGAATTTTTTTTGTGTTTTATTGCAAATGGTCTCCCCTGTAGCATCAAAGAATGCTTGAAAAGGTTAAAGATATAATCCTCTTGAAATCAAATCTCAGCTGCTTTTTTCATAGAAAAAGCTGCCTATCTGAAAGTTGCCAACCTTATAACAATAGAGGTTAAATACTTCACAAAAGTGGAGCTCCTGGGATTTAAACCTACAGTGTACTGGTCATGAATGCAATCCAATTACCACTGAGCCATGGGAGTGCAACATTTTTTTCAGGAAGATCTCTTGAAATAAGTAACGTTTTAAATTTGATTAAATTGGTTTGGTTTTTAATTGATCAACCAGTTACAAATACTCAAACTCGAATTGATTAAACTGTGTCTCAGATGGCCACTCTGGTGCAAGCTAATGTCAAGATGTTTGAAGAGCTACAGTTATACCGTGATGCAGAGGGCAGTGAACAGAAGATCAATAAACTTGTAAGTGTTTTTTTTTTTTTTTTTGTTTTTTTTTTTGTGTGGGATGAATGGATATAAAATGAAGCGACTGTCCTGTTATTGCATCATTGGTAATCAGGATTTATGTGTTCTGAACAGCTACAGAGTCTAGAGGCCCAGCACCATGAGCTGCTACAGACTCAGCTGGCCACCCTGAAGAAGGAGCTTCTCCACCAGACCAGTGCACTGCCTGTCAATGGGCATTCAGGGGCGCTGCTTCTCAGCTTGCCCCCGGACAGTGAGGTAGAGACGGGTATCTCTCTGTTGAGTGGAGAGCAAGTTAGTGTGCAGGATGGCCAAGAGGCCACCCTTACTGGGCTGGAAATCGTGGAGGTGCAGCTGGAACCTGAGCAAGTAGAGTCAGAAGCTAAGATGGATGGCTCTAATACTCTCATTAATCCCATCTGTTCTGTAGCGATGCTCCAGGGACATCAAGGTGTGTTGTTGACTGGGAAACGCATGCCTGAGGAAGAGTCTACGAGAGAGAGTAAACCTAAACTGCAGCGTACGACCTGACAGTGAACCCCCCGTGCTGTCCTGCAGCTTCAATGTGTCTTTTTCTCTCTGGTCAGTCTACCCAGTAGGATGGAGTGCTGGATCATGATCACTGCAGACTGTAATTAAGCCTTACAGAAGGAAATGGGAGATGCTCTACATTGGATTTCCACATGTGATTGCTATGACTTACCTGGACCAGCTTCTCTTTAGCAGGGTTGTGCTCAAGGGACCTCCTATTATTATTATTATTGTTATTGTTATTGTTCTATTTTTTTTATACCTGCTAAGTCTACCCTTTGTAAGAATCATGGTTCACATTGGATTTAAGACATTGGACAAAGCCAAAAATGTTTTTATGTTTCTATTAAGATTTTTGCAATATGCAAAAGGTCTTCCTTAATCCTAAATTATAACTCAAATACACACCACAATGGCGCCTGTCCATCCAAGGCTAACACAATTTCATTGATATAAAAATATTCCCCCAGTACAGGCTTGGAAGTCGCTGGCCTTTAATCAAACTATGAATTATAAAATTAATGCTAACAATTTTATTGAAAAATGTTTCAATAATTTTAGAAAGTTTCACTGTCACTACAACAACAAAAGTGCTGTAATTTATTTATTGTTTTTATTTGTCTGCTCATGCTTCATAAGGCTATAGTAAGCTAGACTGCAGTTAAAACCTATTTTGCTTGCCAGTGTTAACTCATAAATCTTTCTCTTTTTTTTTTTTGTCAATTTTTTAAAATTGCCAGCGTAGTTAATATTTAGTAGAACCTGCTAGGTCATAAAATAAAACGGTTATATACCTATTCTGTTAAAGGATTTATGTAAAATAAATTATAATTATGTAAATAAAATGTTTGAAGGAAGTTTTTTTTTATTATGTCTGAATGTTTAGTGTGCTATTTTTCCGATCATCCTAATACTGCTTATTTTATCTTCAAGAGGGTTTAGCTTAGTTTTGTCTATTAGTTTGGCTATTATACATTATACCATAAGTGGGCTAGTTTCTTCAGACATTTCATATCTAACACTTATGATTGTGCAGAAAGCTTAATTTGTATTCATTATTGATTATTAAAAACAAAATCAGTAACAGGCTTTTCATGCAAAAAACTATATTTTTCTTCACATATCTCAGGAATCTGATATTTGATGCCATCAAAGTTTTCATTTGTTTTTTATGCTTCTGACGGGGGTGGGATTTTGATGATTGTAATATTTCATTTATCCAACTTTTTAACACTTCTTTGGGATTAAGTCATCATTTTAGAAACTGGTTAGTGTTCAGATTGCAAAACCGTACAAATGGACAATTTCATATTTGAATTTTGAAAGTTTTTTGAAAAATTGCAAAGTTTGTTTCAGCAGAACAATCAGCACAGATTCTTTGAAGGCTTTATTTTTGTCTGAACACAAATGTAATTTGTGATCTTTTCATTGAACCACAATTCAAAATGTGTCTTGTAAAGAGAATATATATATATATATATAATTTTATTTTTTTTAAAGATTATCATATACACAAGACACTGTGATATAGGAATTATATAGAAAATGCAGGATCTCATTTTCTTCGGATGGTCCACAGATTTTTGTTTGATTTCATTTTTCAAATGAACTTGTTTGTATGGTTGCTGCTGCGTTGTATAGAACCATGGGAGTGTTTGACCTAGTCGGGATTCCGTAGTTGTGTGACGATTTTCCGTAGTACATGGGTTGTTTTAATTTTTTTTTGGAATATTAAAGGTTTTCTTTCATTGATATAATTGTCTAGAGTAACTCCGTCGCAACGCATGAAATAGTCTGAAAATACGTTGTATGTTACTGTTCCCGGAGGGTAAGTAGTTAACTTGAAAACAAGCCAGTGTTAAGCGACCGTTAGTTATTTTATTTTTATTTTATCATTAGTTGGTGAGGTTTGCTACCCATTGCATTCAAAGCGAAAAAATTATCTCTAATATAGAACGCCGTCATGCTCTGTGCTGATTTATTAAAGGTTATTTTTGGTAATAGTCTAGTTGGAGTATTTAACGAGGCCATTTCGCTTGAGAAAGCTATCTATCGCGTCAGTGCATAGAAGAACATAACACGCTGAAGTAGAAACCAAATCTAAAACGGATTGAACTCCCAGTTCAAGATCTATGCAAAAAAAAAAAAAAAAAGTAGAAAAGTAATTTGACTGTTGCAAGGCTTGGAAAGCTAGCCATAAGTAACACATATTAGAGTATCGTCGAAAACGTTAGTGAATGCAATGGCTGTGTTTAATTTTTTGGACTGTTTCCACTGTAGTCAATTAAAGTTCTCAATGTTTTATTAACTAAGATAGGTATTAATGTCTGAATTAACTCTTGAGCAAAAACAAAGCTCAACACTGAATGAGATTATTTTTCAATTGTTTGTGGTGAATATTTCTACCCAAACCCAGTCCGCTATGGCTCACCAACAACAGTCCACAACCCTACCAACCGGGCCAGAATCCTCTGTTCTGGGAGTCACTGTTAGTGGCAATGTTCAGAAGTACACCATGAAGAAGAAGAAGATCCTCAACACTGAAGAGAGCGAGCTCTTTGAACTGACACAGTCAGCAGGGATTGTTATGGACCAGGAGGTTTTCAAGTGAGTCACAAAATTCAGATAGATTCACTGACCAAAGGAATGCTGTCGGTTTGTGTCATGACCATGTACAGTTCAAATGTCCTGTGAAATTCTTTAATCTCACCGAAGCAGGTGTGCTTACATTATCATTTTGTTTGGTTCTTCGCTGCCCCAGGGTCATTGTTGACCTGCTGAAGATGAATGTGGCACCACTGGCCGTTTTCCAGACCCTGAAGGCCATGTGTGCGGGCCAGAGGATTGCTGATACCTCAGCAGGGGACAGCTCCACAATGTCAACAGCGCCCCAGGAGCCCAGAGGTCAGATCTTTGTCAGACAGGAATGTTGTGTGCATCTATTTGAGGGCCTCCTGTTACGCTTCAGGTTGTCAAGCAGGGCGTTTCCTTCCATGTTCTCAGTTGTGTTGTACTGCAGAATTCTCCAACCAGCTCCATAGCGCTGTCATTTGAAGTGTTTTGCTTGCTTTAGCAAGAGGTGAGTTTTAACACTTTAATGCATGTATTGTGTTTTTACACTGAATAAGGTTCATCTATTAGACAAGGAATTGATTTTTGTTTAGCGCATATGCATACAGCTGTAGCACATTTCAGAAACAAGTTATAGTTTTTTTTTATGATCTTATGAAAGTACAAGTTTTTCTTTGGGATTTGTCTGGAATGCACACTTTGCTTTGCTTGCCTTGCCTGTGCTGCAGTCTTTAGCTCATCTACTGCTTTCATATGGCCCCCATCCCACATGCACCACCTCTGTTGTCTTGGCAAACACTTTCCTAATTTGTGCTCAGTTTAAATAATTTGAAATTTCATTTAATTCCTAATCCCTCTATTTTAACTCAATGTGGATACATTATAGAAACTGCATTTAATTTGAGCAGGTTTGGCCAACTGTAGTCTTTTAGGCTGTAGGCTGTGGCCAAAGCTACAAGTCTAAGAATTGCCTTTCTTTATAAGCCCACTACACCGATCTGACAGAAGGCACTGGCACGATTTTAGCAAAACCAATCAGAATCCTGTCTTAGTTAGTATCAGTTTCAGCCACACACTGACCCTCATGAAAAAAATGGTGTTGGCATCTTATATCAAGTCAGTCAAGTGTGCGTTGTCTTGGCTTATGACCAGTTTTTATTTGTGGTCACATTTAGTTAAACATTTCATAAGCCGGCAAACGTAAAAAATTGCGAAAAATTGCCCTTTTTTATTTTTAGTTCACTTGCCCCTACAAAACGTATAAAATAATTCAAGCTGTATAAAGTAATAATAAAAAAAAGACTACTTTTATTTATAAAACGTTCTGTGTTAATGAAACCGTGGAACTGGTCTGAAATACTGGGGGAAAACATTTGTGTGAAAATCGGCACAGATGCTACAAATGATTACAGAAAGTATGCTGTGCCATTTTTGAATGTCTTTAACACGACACATTCTTATTACTCACAAATTATTTTAATACATCTTATGAAAAACCCAATGTCATTCTACATTCCATGGCTAATGCGTAACCATTTACAGCCTAGGTATCGTCTTCTGGTTATATTTGAGTACTGGCAAAGTTTTGTGAAATGTTTAGCACAGCTATGATATGGTTTTGATATGGGGGAACAGTTGCTGCATCAGAGTAGCAACAAACGGGCCTAGTTGGGCTGTAGTTGGCCAGTCCTGCTAGGTAGCCAAACCGTGATGCAATAACACTGAAGCAACACTGTCCTGCTCAAAAAATCTGATTGCATTTAAAAGTGTTTTACTGTGTATGCTAGTGTCTTTAATTCTTTCTCTGTGTGTGTGTGTGTGTGTGTGTGTGTGTGTGTGTGTGTGTCTGTACACTGGTGTATGTTGTTTCTTTCCTTTCTCAAAGTAGATGACTCTGTTGTGTCTGGCAAGAGCAGTAAAATACCCGCACCTCTCCCTCAGCCTTCTGGCTTGCGGCCGGCGAGAGTAAACGCAAAGATTGTGGTCTACAGCCCGGCCGACGCTTGCTCACCTCTCTCTCAAGGTCCCCCTGGTTCATTCCACTTTACTTGCTGCCTGTTCTCTCCATTTTCAGGTTGCATTCATTAGTTTATCTACTGGGGTTGGTCCTGACGGCCATCACACCAGGAGCCAGGTTCAGGCTCTATTCTTCAGTGCTATGCACTTAAGTGCACCAGGCGTGTATTTATTTGCAGTACCCAAGATCCAAGATAGTTCTTGTTTTCATTTCAGTCACTTCTCACTGTAGGTGAGAATTATTTTCTAATACTGACAATCCAGACTTCTTGGTACTTTCACGTCACATTCTGTACCCCCCGTTTTCTCTGTACAGAAATAGTGATATAAACAGGAATCTATTATATATGAAAAATAACCTTTTGGGAGATTGGCCTACACCAGAAATTTCCTCCTTGTCTTACAGTAATGCCTCACTTTATAAAATGGGTAAATTCCCTTAATCAAATGCTTTGTTATCAGAGCTAAAACTAAGACTTGAGAGATGACTGTAGCCACCAAAAATAATGTGCCATAAAAATGAAATGCTCCTCTGAACTGGGTTTTAATGGAGGCGGAGGTACGTAGGGCAACAGATACCCTAGCCTTTACACCATCATCTCTGAATCTGTTTTATGTGGTGATATGGGTTAAGGAAGTGAAGTCTGCTAGCAGATTTATTTTCAATAGTCTCAGGGGTTATTTCCCAATCGTGCTGCTTTGCATTATTTCCAATGGTTGATTTTGTTGCAAAGTAGATTTGATTTTTGTATGGTAACTGAGGTATTACTGTACACAGAGTTTAGTTTTTTCCAGGTGAACCTGTTTACCTGGTTCCAGGTGTGATCGGACCATGTGAATGGGATGCTGTCAATCATAGTTCAGAGTGCAAACCTGTGCAGAGCCTGCAGAGTGCAGAAGTTAGACATGCAGTGTACTGTCAGCAGCTGATATATCAACACTTTGTCAGTCAAGTCTTGACTGCTTCTATTAATATCCTGGCTACTGCTGAGCTGTTCTACGCACAGAAAGCCAAATACTGAAAAGCTAATGATGCATTTTTATTCACCCAACTGACATTCAGGATGCATCAGTAATAAACAAATGATCTCCCTGCTCTTCCGTCTGAACTGTTTTAGTGGCTGTGGCGTGAGGGTTGTGCTTACAGCGAACCCCACATCAGAGCTGTTTCACAGTGTTTAGTGAATGTGATTCTCATGCTTGCCTGCGCTCGTCTGCTGAATGTATCCACTGATTCTCTCACCCAATAACGCTCATCCTCTGTGTGGTTGGCTAGCCGCATGCACGCGATTGTGTAGCTAAAACCTAGAGCACTTGCTAAAATATTGTAAATGTAAGGTTTAGTGGTACGGTTGGCTATTGTGTTTTCAATAACCTGTGATTTGCCAAGAAGAAGGTAGGTTTTTTTTTTTTGTTTTTTTTCTCTCCCCCCTCTCAGGACCAAGACATGCCGTAGTCCAATTAGACGGTGAAATTCATGCTTCTTCCTTGCATAAAGTTTACATTGGGCATTGAAAACGTTTTCCGTTGAATAAAGATCAAGAAAGCGCTCGTTCCGCCAGTCCTGCCATGTGGCATCATTCCCATTTCTTCTGTTGAGCAGCACATTCCCATCTATCCCCGGTGCCCTGGCTTGCATGAGGGCTTTTTGTAAAAGCAAAGTCTTTTAGTATTAAAACAATCTTTTTAAAACAATGCAAGGAAAAAAACAAGAGGAACCGAAAAATTCACAGCCTGTTGATGTTTCCATACAGAGCTTGATTTGCTCTGGCTGTCAATTTGTAATAATAAGAAATTAAACAACAATGATAGGTCTCCATTGAATATATTCTGTTACAGGTTGAGCATCCCATATCCGAAAATCCGAAATGCTCCAAAATCCGAAACTTTTTGAGCGCCACAAGCAGAAAATTCCAGACCTGACTTCACTTGCCCATGTGACGCTCTGACACTGTTGGGGTCAGTTTGTTACCAACCATCGTCAACGCCAGACCTAAGTGCATTATTTACTGTGTTACTGTGTCTGCTTAGTGGTACAAAAATACAGGCAGTCCCTGGGTTACGAACGAGTTCCGTTCCTGAGACCGCCTTTAAGTCGAATTTGTATGTAAGTCGGATCACGTATGTACGGTACACATTTAGCATCAATTGGTCATATATTTAAACTTTCTATGCATGTAAAACACTTAAGAAACACTTCCCAAAAGAAAATTATTAAAACCAAATACAATGTTAATGAACACAATGCTAACTGCACGTGATCCGAAACTGAGCTGAAGAACCACCAACGCCGCGGAATGTTTTCACGAATGTAGCAAACTAGTTCCCGCTTTCATTACTACAAACCGCTTGTCTTTAGCTCTAATTTTTTATTTAATAGGCTTTATGGCAGTCCATTTGTAAGTACGGATTTTGTATAAATTACCTTCTGGCTATGTGTAAAAGGTGTATATGAAACATAAATGGATTTTGCGTTTAGACTGGGGTCCCATCCCCAAGATATCTCATTATGTAGCCTATATACAAGCATTTCGGATATGGGATGCTCAACCTGTATGTTCAGAATTTAATTAGAAAAATAATGTGCTTAATTTTACAGTGAAATAGGTACAGTTAATGCACCAAAGCATTTGAATATCTTTTCATCTTCTTCAGCTAAAGATATCTAGAAAACTAGTTTTGGCATGATATTTTTTAAGTGAAATTATATGTAAATATTTGAGATCTTAGCCTAAAAGCCCATTTTAAATGCGTTTAAATGCAAAACTGCTGTGTTACAAAAATTCTGTTACTCAGCATAGCTTTTGTCTGGAAATCCAACTTGTCATTGTTGGTTTTAATAACAGGAACTTTAGCTTATGTCTTGAAGTGTGCTGAAGTTCTGTTTAGTGGCTCTGAGAACAAAATTATTGTTTATGTTGGCCTGGGGTGGATGTAACTGGCCGTTGAATGGTGACTTCAGGCTTGCCGGTCCTCATTGCCCACCCCGTCCTGTTTCGTGTGTGTCTCAGTGCGCGGCAAAGCTGGGCAGGGTCACGGAGAGAGGGGCGGCCGGGACGGATCCAGCCAGCGGGTGCCCCGTCAGCCCAGCGCCTCAAGGGGACAGAGGAGTGGAAAGAGCTCTGGAAGCAGCAGCTCGTCCTCCCAGTTGACTTCAAATTAACTCTCACAGCCTGCCCTGGGATTTGTTCCCTCTGGAGATTGTTTGGCTGATGAACATGAAACTCCAGATGACTGCCATTGAGCATGATCTCTAATCTCTTTGGGACTCGCTTTTTTGTTTGTTTGTATGTAAAAAAAAATATTATTTAACCAGTTTGGTGGAAAGAGCCCCCTTCTCTACTAAACATGCCGTTTGTTTTTTATTGTTATGTATGCAATAACATGAATCGAGACAATACATGTATCTGCTGCCTGTTGTGCTTTTGTTTTATTCTTAATTTTTCAAATGTCAAACAAAGGAGGGAAGTTCTTGGTTTATTTGAGCTGAAATCAAGTAATGAATGTGAAATTAAATTTTTTTTTACAAAACCATGCATTCAAAACAAAGTAATTAAAATAGTTTCCACCTAAAATACTAAGCATGCATAAGTACAACATTGTGGGAAAATTTAAATGGAAAGTTATATATAGCTTATCCACTTTCCCTAGCTCCAGAATGTGAAGGAGCTTAAGAGGTGGGGGAAATACATTCTCCATCTGTCCACTGTGGGGCGGCCTACAAGCGCCTAGCAGTTGGAGTGGCCCTAGTGGCATCTGTTTCAGAGACTGAGAAATGCATCAGCGACGGCTCCATTCCTAACCTATTATAATGGACGATAAGCCCAGAGCAGTGCCAGCTGATGCCAGCAGCTGTGATCAGAGGAGTTCTCCTGCTGCAGAACGGCAATGACTGGAAACAAGTAACCTACGTCTGAGTGACGCCGAGACACGCTATGCTCCGATGGAGAAAGGGTTCAGCAAGTGGGTGGCTTATGAATTATGTGAGATAACTGCATCGTATTTAGCTTCAGGCTAGTCTCAGACCACAAAACTCTTGTGCCCCTCTTTTGCAATAAGGGCAGGAACTAATGGAAGGTACTTGCATTTTAGTTGTAGGGAATACCCAGTTTACATTGTGGTAAGCACTCACAAGTCTTGGGTGCATTGAGCCCAGTATTTCAATTGGTCCCGGGAAAAGGGGCCCTGGGCCTGTGAAAGCAAATTCCAATTGTGGAGGGCGGCAGGGTGACGTTAAGAGAGAGCCTAGCTTTGTGAGACAGCAGAAACTCAGCTTACTTGCAGCATTCTTTCGGTCTTCCTTGCAGCATCTCCTCATGTGCTCCTCAGAACACTATGGGTCTTGACCGCTCATCATTCTGGGAGAGTGACCCACAGACAGTCCCAAGGAAGCTGGGGATGCTGAGGACACAGAGTGGCACAGTCAATTAGAGCCTCTGCTGAAGTTTGGAGCAATGTTCAAAAAAAAAGAAGGGTTGAAAAGAGCCTGGTCTGCTCCTGGCTGAGGTAACGCACACGGAACTTGTGGCTCTCTGCAGAAGGCAGACTTTTGGACAGGACCGAAAAGTCTTCATGAGCACCACCTCAAGGGGGCTCAGGAGAGAAGAAATCTCAGTAAAGGAAAGTAAGGTGAGGCTCAGGTGACGACGAGTACTGAGCCAAAAAGCATCAATGATGGACAAAGCGTAGCATGAAGTCAAGCACAAAGTTCAGTGCATAAGCTGACAATAAATGCAAGGGTGGGTTTTTTTGGGGGGTATTCACAAAACAGACGCAGAACTTCAGGATAAAACACACCCGCAAATACAATCACAAGAGATTAAATTGTACAAACTGGATTGTGGATAATCACATTTATACATTAGGTAGAGATTACAGAAAGATACAGAATTTATTATTTTTTTCTTACACATTTGCAGAATAATGTAGTTTTTTTTTTATCTGAGAGATTAGTAATCTCATTAGTTGACTATACGATCGTTAATGACCATTTAAATTAACAATTTAGTCTTAATAGTTATTTTAATAAAACTGCACTTTTCTGTTTATTGAAAATGGTTGATCTTGTATGTAATCTAGGCATCCCATCTGCTGTAGCGTAATTTTCTGCAAGCAGCATTTCTGCAAGACATAGACTTGTTGAAACTAGAATTTATAGACCCTGAATAGTTTTCAGTAGATTACAACCCAATCCAGTTTTCAATCAATCAATCAAATTTTATTGACAAACATTATTACAAATTATTATTTTTTTTTTACCAACAAAATGAACAGGGAATTTAAAAACCAGAAAACCCAGTGCCAAACGGGAAATCTGGAACGTCAGTCGAGAGAACTTCAGGATATAGACATAATAGTAGACAGATAGAATAAAACAAACAGTGAGGAGCTGAGTAGATAGTTCAGCAGCTTCAGTACTTTGTGGGAAGTTCGTTCTTGGTTCTTGCTGCCAGGACTATAACAGAGATTATACCCCTCTTCGTATTGGCCACAGTTTATCTCTCCCATGCCAAGGAGTGGGGGAGGAAAATTACTCAAGAAAAGCAGAATGTGGTTAGAAACGGACAAACAAGGAGAGGTAGAGTAAATTAAAATTCCACCATAACGTACAAATAAATGACAGGCAGAGGAAATTAAACAATTATTCTCTGTGAGTAATCATTCAACTGTATTTGAGGTCGTGGATTCCAATTCTAAAAAATTCTCTGTGATGAGCCGGTACAGTGTCCTAGTCAAAAACCAGGCATTGCTGTCTCTTAGTATTCTGAACACACACATAAGCACACACAGTACCTTAGGTGAAAGTATCTTAGGTGAAAAAGTTCCAAAACATTTAAACTACAGCCAAACAGATCTATTGGACCCTGTTCTTTAGCAGTATGATTGCACAATCAACCATTTAAATATTTGTATTGCTTTTCCTGTAATGACTGCTGGGGAAAGTTTGTTATTGGGTTCTCTTTTTGATTAAAAAAAAAAAAAACGTATACAGGCTAAAATGTGTATTAAGAGCATACTACATTTACAGACAAAATAATTTTAATGAAGTATCAAACTGATGTTTTGGTTAAATTTTTTTGCTAGCAGCATGGTATAAGAATTGAGGTCAGAAAACTCAGCGAATTAAAGAAAATACCTCCCATTGGCCCTTCCAAATATAATCTGGAGAACTGCTCTGCTTTAAAAATAATGAAAAATCTGAGCTTTTTAAATTGAAACTTTAAGGAAATTTACTTATACTGAAAAAAAAAACAAAGTACATGTGCTCCCACACTGAGCTGGCTGCCAAATTAGATGGCTTTTTATGGTGGATCAGCAAAATGCTTTAAATCTATCCAGAGGCACAGTTTTTTAGAATTCTAAATGTAGAACCACAATTTATGAACCACACCTGAGGAATCAT
>JAOYSI010002944.1:0-15569 GCA_025775065.1 Hiodon alosoides
TGCTGGCCAGCACTGGGAGTTAAATTAAGTAAGTTAAATGTCCATGATGTGTGGGGCCCTCCGGTAGAGGAGTTCCATTATCAGAGATCAAACACAACGAAATGTGGCTAGGGCATTATCAGTGACCAAAAAATAAAAAATGTGGCTTTGGGCACTATCAGTGACCAAACACAATTAATAAAATCCTACCAGTAACTAGACACTGGAAAATATCCTTAAGAACCTCTGTCAAGTACAATTCCAAGATGGCTGCCAAATTCCCCAAAACTTTTCTTAAGTCAGTTGAATTCAATCTTTTGATTTTGATACTTACAATACCTGGAAACAAAGGACTAACTCAAATACAAAGAGATTGGAACTTTTTTGGCTGTTCAGGCTTAAATGATACAGGCTTACATTATAGCCCACATGCGCCGCAGTAATAGAACCTTTTCAGCCTTCTGATCCTGACCGAAGTGGACCCATAGTAGCCGGAAGATGAGATAACTTTTTCCTGAAAGTTCTAGGGACCTCCACAGAAAACGGTGACTAATAAGCTCAACTCTGATTTAATTTGCAGGCATCTCATTTTCCCTAGCGCAACCACAGACGTGACAACATACAACAAAATATCAAAGTACTTGGTCTCCCTTCTTCTGTGGTACCCACGTTAACGAGAAAATTGGGAGCATTTTAAGAAAGCGTAAGAAAACCAGAGAGGCTCTAGTGACCCCCGCTTACTGTAAATCTGAGAATCTCCAGAAGAAGTGTAGACCCTTGCACTCAATGCTGTCAAATAACCGCAACACAACAAGCACTAAACAGAAGAGTCCTCCGCATAATTGCTGCTTCCTTATAGCTGGTATAATACCGTGTATATTTGTGTGTATATTTATTGTTAAAATACTGGCAAACTCTCTTTTGATTGTGTGTAACAAACGGGATATATATATATTAAATATATATATTTTAAAATGTAAGTATTACCCCCTTAATATCAGATTAAGTCTAATTAAACAGAATAGGGTACTTTGCTTTCAATATTTCTGTCCTCGCACGCCTAAATAACACCACAGACATTTGTTTCTAAATCCTTAAATCAGAAATATTTTATTTATTTAATATTTAATATTTTATGTTACTGTTATCGGGCAACACTGAATCGACCAACAAACAATTTCCTAATGTAGCACCGCTAGTCAATTCGGTTCAAATACCAACGCTAAATTAATGAAGCAATAAAGTCAGTTAACTACAAATAACCGCTATGGAATCCGGACAGTATTCTTTGGTAAGTCCCTTGTTGCTAACAGCGTGTTATCTGCATTCCTTCTCAGAAGCACCAGATTGTACTGTACCTTGACTGTTGGCACGTATCATGAATATGGATGAAAAAGGATATGGCCATTCGGTGATCTTTTTGGCGTATTTTCTCACCAAGTTGTCCTCGCTGAAGAGAAAGAGGGACCGGTTGACCGTAAGGCAGTTCTGTCGGACTGGTATCGGGTTGTAAAGGGCCATGGTTCGGGCTCGTTGGGCCATCGATTGCTTGTACATCCTCTGAACTCCCGGTGGGCCACCCTGCCTACTGCCGCCCCGGCCCTGGCCCCCTTGGACATGTCCCCCGCCGTACCTGGCTGGTACTTCTTCTCCAAACCGCGCCATTCTATAGACACCAAACGCCAATCGTTACGAAGCAGCCGGGAAGTAGGTGAATTCTGAATGCAACCACAATACATTACATCCCCTCCATTTCAGGATTTTATGTAATAATGTTTTGGTCTTCCGTGGCTTTATCGAAAAGACACTTTCGTCCAAAGAAGAGATTATCATGAAGTGATTATTTTGTATGTTTGTATGCAAATTATACGTTTGTGAAATAAAAACCGTGTAGTTGGCTGACTGACTGTTTTTCTGGCCGAATGAGAGTCCGCCTATCAGGAAAAAAACAGTCCTAGAATTCCCCTTTTACTTACAAGATTTAAAAAAAAACTGTAGCTATGGTTTATACCCTCCAAAATGTCTGTAATTATAAATAACAAGTTCTCGTTTAAATGTAAAACGGGTCGAGCTCCACTTACGTCTGACTAGGTAAATCAGATAATTTATGTAAATATAATGGAAATAATTATATTTCGATAGAAGCGTTGACAGGATGGAAATGAGTCATATAGGCATTAAACATTAAAATAACGAAAAAATTACTTTTTGTTCAGCATAGCTTTAGGCCGCAGCGAAGTGTATTTTGTAAATAAATAAATAAAATGTAAAAGTGTAATCAATTAAAATTTGTAAGTTATCAATTAAAAGTGTTTTATAGAGTATAGTAATATTGTCTTCCTTCGCCAAACACACGACTAGACATTTTCCGTGATGAAATTTGTAGATATTTTGTATGACTATAATTTAATTATCAAACTCTTGGCTTTTCAAAACGCAGGTGTGCGTCTAAATTTTATAGTTCAACTTAATTAATTTTCATAATTCAGCGACATAATGTTGATTCAGTCATCATCTACATCCCAGGGCCGGTGCAAAAATCCAAGTGTAAGAAAATCCTAGGAAGACACACGCGGACATTAAAAGTAGCATCATAAAAGCTGAAGAGACGGCAGCAAATACTTCAGTGTCTCACAACCTCATGCGTTCTCCACCAACAGGCAGAGAGCAGAGGGGCAAACGGAAACCCCCTCGCCCCGCTTAGTCCACCATTCCCCGACCCGTTTCCCTGTGTTGTCCGGCCCGTTTTGTTTTTAGTTCGCCGCGGTACTCGAAGAACAACCCCCTGGGGACTTCCCGTTTTAAAATGAGCCAAGAAAAAGGAAAGAGAATCAGCGAGCCTCCGATCAGATGGCGGATTGAACAACAATGAGAATCAAATCAGTTTAACCCTACCCAAGCTCCGTCCTCAAATCTATGGCCAACCATCGCAGCACATGACGGATACACCCCCACTGATTCGCTTATCCACTCCCCTTCCAACTCCGGCAAGAGCATCACGCCTGGGTCCTTCTGCCACCAGTCAACACAATCAAACCAAGATATTTTCTTGTTTTCGGTTTTTTTTAACGCATAAACCTTAAATAGATTCAGCATTTCAGCACAGCATAACACACACCTATCACGACTAAACTACATCCAACAGCAGCTATGATAAGAAGTCATTCTTATCGTTAAAAATATTAAGTATAAAAGGCATATTATTTGGTGACAGAATGTGTTTGTGTTGAATGCTTTGATTATCATTTCGAAGCCATGTTTGTGTGTGTAGAGCCGCATTACTAAAACTACTACTTGATGCGAAGCCGCGCGCGCTGTGTGTAGAACCTGACTGGCTATTGTTAGTCTAGCTTCTTTTTTTATTATTGGCGACAGAACTCCACCAAATCGACTCACATTTCTGCACATCAGTTTAATTATGGGTTTTCCTGACAATTGCCAGCCCTGTAGCGCCCACGCTGAATTACAGTGATGTGGAAGATGTACTATAATCCATGCCAGTTAAATTTGTGGACGACTTTGTACAAGTTAATACTTTATTCAAATTTTCCTCCGGACGATGGGAGAAACCAGCTGCCGCAGGTTCCTCGTATTCAATCGTTAATGTTATCAAGCTATTTCAAACCGGACAACAAGTGCAGCTGGAGCACCTCGCAACTGATTTAGAGATCCCTTACCGAAGTATTTAGTTCAGTATTTAGTTCCGGTGAAAGATATAAGTGTGTGTGTGTGTGTGTGTGTATACACACACACATATATATAAAAGAAAGGCCGTCGGCAAAAAATGTTTATCATGTTTATACGACTTTATTATACGCGTTCGGCTGGACATAGGTTTTCTGTGACACATTTTTGGGGTGATTTTTCTGTTTTGCCTACCCAGGTTTACGTTTGGTTTACGGCTTGAAAGCGAACATGCTCGCACACAGAGTTACAATGCCCCCTACCTGTACTATGCCCCCTGCCGACCACTCTAATTGGGATTGCAATCAGACGTTTTGACGAAGAAAGGTTAAGAAAAGAGCTGGACTTGCAGCGACAAGAAAATTTGCCTCGCTTCACTACTGTCCGCAAAATTTGCATCCGCGAAACGGAAATCGAGTCAATCTGGCTGATTTTTTTGCTCAAACTGGGGAAGACATAAAAACTGGAGTCAAACGTCGCCCTGTGTACGATCGAGCTCATCGAACGATATTTACGACAAATACATAAACCAGAAATTACATAGAATTGTTTATTAAGTGACCAATAAGATGCAACTTTTAACTTTATAAAACATGTAATTTGATGCTTAAGTCTGCGTGAAAACGAAGGGACAGTGACACAAATTGGCATTGAATGTAATTCCGTGATCGGGAATTCTAAAATGACTATAACCGAATAAACTTTAATTTAATTTCATTCCATTCAAGCGTAGACTATGCTTGCTCTCATCGTGCTCTCAGCTTTAGTAATGTTTGTGATATACAATGTTTTCCTTTTTACATTTAATTTGATATATTTACAATATTTAGAACTATTATTATCATTATAATCATGTCAGCGTGCAACTGTCAACACACTTCATACCTAATCTGAAACGAAATTCGTGACTCTCCACGCACCCGAGGTTGATGATCCTAGGTAGTCCTGGCATGGACCAGGGTGTTGTAAGTCGCTTTCGGGAAATTCCTAAATTACATTTTCATAGTTTTAAAATCAGTATGCGTGAGGCGGATGTGCAATATAATTTTCTCATAAAAACACAATCCACATACCCGTTCTCTTCCATCTTTGCCAATTTCCTCAGTTGTACAGGAGCCGTCCAGGGTGCTGAATAGTTTAATTTAATATAGCCTGTTGCTAAAATTCGTAATTTATTCAACACACTAACGCGTTAAACACATTGTTAACGAGGCGAAATGTAAGAATATTTCCCAATCATTTCCAGCAGCTTTGTGAATACCTGATCCCAAACAAGTCGTAGGTACCCCATGTTGGACACCGGTAGAAAAGGCACCTGTCCGGTGACAGTGGTAGGTGCAAACGACATGCGCACAGTCTGTGCGATGAGCCGGGGAAACCTGCGCTTAAACACAAGCCGGAGTCAATACAACACTTGACCATACAGGATGACAATCGGGAGGGAAGTGCTTACACGCTGATATTTTCTACACCACTTCCCTTCTCTCCCTCGCTCCCCCTCCCTCTCTCATATATTCTCATATTTACTGACACACACACACACACACACACACACACACACGGTTTGTCATAACCATTTCAAATTATAAATCATATTCTCGCTGCCAGATTTGGTCCATTTAATCTTCACCTTTCACATTAAAAATCATTTCGAATCGTTTTGACAGCTCCCGCTACTCCCGGAGAAGTCTTCCACATGCTGCCAGCGCTGACGCAGAAAGAGAAGGAGGGGCTGTGTCAGGTGTTTTTTTTAATTTTTTTTTTTTTTTATAGCAAGTCTCCCTGAGTGACTGAGTGTGCTACTTTGCATTGTTAACCACACACACGCGGACAGATATAACAGAGTGTAGACCACTAATGACAGGATGTTCACACAGCTGGGAATACTACGTATCTGTGGCTCTCGATGTAATAGTTAGATTGCACATTTGTGTGACTGTCAACAGTGACTTTTATTAATATGTGCATAAATAAAATTTAGGTAAAGAACCGAATGATGGATCTTTTGTTTTTAATGCAGCAAACATGGAATGGATTGTAAAAACAAATATAATTAATTATGTTAGATAGCCAGCTGAGCTGTATATAATATATTTACAGATTACAGTTGGCCTACATTTAGCTCATATGAATTGCAGTTATGGGCGTTCGTTAACATACAAAGTTTATGAATGGTTGCTAGCTCAACTAGATAACATGGTTAGCTTGTATCTAGCAAGGTAGTTCCTTGGTTAATTCAGTCATTACACACATCGTTTGTTAGACAGTGCATCAGTGACGGATGATACTAGCAGCAGCATACATGTGGATGATCATAGTAAAAAGAAAGTATAACTGCAGATAGCTAATTAATTTACATATTTTTCTGTTGAAGAGCTGACATGTGAAACTGGGAGACTGACTTTGATAACTTAGCAAGTCAGTTGTTTACAAATGATCCAAAAAGCAATAAAGTATGTAATTGTTTTTAGAAACGGCTCTCTGTATCCTGCAAAATAATCATAGAGTTGAATCAACGCCTCTAAACAACAAAAACTGAACTTTATAACCTCCATGAAGGTAGGATTTTTGGCTGGACTGTTAAACTGTATCATTAGTTTTAGCTTGGTGTAACTAATAAACTGGCAGCTGAAGATATGCTTATAGACTTAGTAGAAATACCAAAATTGTATATTGTGAGAGTAGTGGGTGCAAATACCAACAACAACCCAGACAAGCTCTCTTCCACATTTTTGCAAACATGTAAATAGTGTACATGGGACATAGAAATTAATCTGAGCAACAGAGGCATTTACACATATTTGCTTTTAGCTACTGGTCTTCACTGTGTGTGTGTGTGTATCAAGGGATAATCCTAATGCAGTGGAAGAGATAACGAGACTACACAGCCTTGTGGTGGGACCAGGTCTAGGGAGAGAAGACTTGTCACTGAAAACAACCAATTATCATTATTTAATTTCAGATTCAATGTAGTGGACAGTGTACAATGTACATCTCCCTGTAGGAGGTCAAATGCGTTTCTATGAAGCTGCCCATTCAAGGAAAACCTTGAACTATATAATAAAATGTTTTGTTGAATGCAATTGGTTGCCTTGTTTATTTTGCACTATTGACTACACTTCTTTCTTGGGTTAAATTGAGCAGTTGCTTGCATTCATTGATATTCACTTGTTGTGGATGTTTATGTGAATGTCTGAATATTAATGCATAAATACTGTAAAAGTATTCTACGTTATGGGAGCAATCCCCCTTCCCTTCAAAATTAAACGTACTACTGTTTATGATCACTATCGTTAAAAATGCATGAATGACCGCTAAAAATGCATTTCAGGTTATTGGGTTTTATGACTCACTTGAATTAACGTAATTTAATTGATGGACATTTAAATGTGTTTAAATAATACATTTAACAAATACTTTTCAATTAAATTTCATATACTCCAAAATCATAACCGTGCAGTTGAATTTGCTACATCCTTGCTAAAGCGATAAGGTATATTTAGTAAGGCTTCGTTGAAATTAGATATAAAATGAGCCATATTTGTTTGAGTCTGTGTGTGCAATTTATCGAGGCCAACTTTATGTTAGTGAAGTGGTGGCGATATTGCAGCGTTCAAAAGGGAAGGTGTGCACCAAGGCGCACACTTCACCTATGTGACCATGCTAGCATATCAGTGCCAGGGCACTTTCTCTGCATTAAGATTTACAAGGAGAGTGAACTTTCTCAAACGTGAGTGTGCCGATATTCTTGTGACCAGATAATTATGGATCGTTACGTATGTATGCTTCTCTCCGTTTATGGTACTGCGTGCATCAATGCCTTCACGTGTTCAATTAATGAGGCGCTGCAATATGCTCACTCCAGCAAATTTCAACGGCACATACTGATCACTTCATACGTTTTAAACCATAATTGCTGACTGTGTCAACTGCAAAAAGAACAGTAAGCTTTTTTTTCTAATACAGAATCATTGAAATTGATAGCCAGCAAAGCAAAATAAAGGTTGTTTTTTGGGGATAATACAACATCTACAGAGTGACAATAGATACCTGCAGAAAACCATGTTTGTGTGTTTTTGTTGGAGCATATCTTTCCATGTAGCCTCACATTTCGAGGAAAAGTCAAGAGCCCACAATAAAGAAGACATCAACTGCTTTTGCTTACATACGGCACTTGCATATTTCAGTTGGTACCACCTTTCTAAGTACCTTCTATGCTGTGTACATGGTGTAATGTGGGATCTGTATTTGCATGTAAGCCAACACCAACACAACGTACTGGAAGGCTTTCTAATATTTAAGGAATCACTGCACTCAGGTAAGGGTCAGAAGGGAAGTCTACACAGAGCATTTATCAGCTGCAATGGGGAGGGAACCAGCACCTTTGTCAGCTGTAATGTTATGAGAACCATGGCTTGTGGACATTTGACAAAACTAGGGCGTGTCCTACTTTCACTTCGCTTTTGTTTTACGATACTTGTGATGGCAATGCACAACTAAATTTGTCCAGGCACAATTTTGGCCAAGAGATATTTGGATTGTCAGGAAATGCGGCTCTGAGTACCCTCTGCACGGGCAACTATATATAAACCACTGCGCCTAATGCAGCAGATTCATCATCATCATCCAACAAAGAAATAATAGAGCCAGAGTGGATGGCTTTATTGGCTGAAATACTCACTGTGCGCTTTTGTGCCAAAAATATCCTTGCGCCAGGCGTTTCAGATAAAACTAGCCTACTCTGACGGCTGCAGTGCGGTACAATTAATTTTAATCCATTTAACAAACATCTCACAAACAGGCCAAAGCTAAAAACTGAGGTGGTGCCATTGTGTCTCACAGCCACAGTAGGTGTCTTGCAACACGTACCTTGCCGTGACTTAGCCAGGCATGTTATCCCTGCAATGTGAGTTTTCCTGGCCCAGGAACAAACATCAACAGTGGGTTCTTAATGACCACAGGTCTGGAGCTCTTTAACAGTAGGACTGTAGTCATAGGCTGAGCATAGGTCTGGCACTCTGTAACAGTAGGATTGTAGTCACAGTCTGACCATAGGTTTGGCGCTCTGTACCCATAAGACTGTAGTTACAGTCTGAGCATAGGTCTGATGCTCTGTATCTATAATACTGTAGTCACAGGCTGTGCACCTCTGATCTCGTCTTAAGTAGGAGGGCACAACAACATACTCCACCTTGTCACCACTGCAAGGTGTAATCAAACGTTTTTAATATGTTGTTACTGTGTGTCTGTGAGTTTGTAATGTGTCTGTCTTGATTTAAGCATCTGTAGTGTGTGTGTGTGTCTTTAGTGTCTGTCTCGGAGTAAGCATTATTAGTGTGCAGTGTGGGATCAGTGTGTTCGTGGTAAGCGAGGGATAGGCGTGTTTATGTATGTCAGTATAAGATGCGTGTGTTTATGTGTGTCAGTGAGGAATGGACGTGTTTGTGTGTCAGTGAGAGATGGGCGATATTTGTGTGTGTCAGTGTGAGGTGTGTGTTTACATGTGTGAGTGAGGGACGAGTATTCTGCGTGTGTCAGCGTGGGATACGTGTATTGATATGTGTCAGTGAGGGATGAATGCATTTGTGTGTGTCAGTGTGGGATAAGTCAGTGAGGAATGGGCCTGTTTGTGTGTGTCGGTGTTGGATAAGTTTGTTCGTGTGTCAGTGGGGAATGGGCACGTTTCTAGGCCAGTCAATGGGTGCACAAGCTTGTCTGTATGTCAGTACCAACATAATGGGGTTACTTACAGAAACTTAACCAGCTTCTAATCACGCCAAATTAATGTAAATTATCCCTTCCCTGGTGGTATACATAGTCATAGGTCAGTACTGGGTGAGCAGAGTGAAACACATACACAGGACAATACAGCAGCACAGCGTTTTGCACTTCTCCCCATCCCTGTATCCCTGCAGGTCACTCCTGCCATGGCTTGTAGGGCTTGATGTTGCAGCCTTCGATTCACAGCTCTGCGTTTTAATCCTGAAAAGTGCCCCGTGAGCACATTAAGACTTGATGTATGGTGGGGGACTGACTGCAATGGAGGGAGACTAACTGAACACAGCTATGGTGACTGAGTGGTAGGGCGACGTCACTGCAGGGGAGGAGATGTGGCCAGATTGTGGGATGTTCAATAGTTTTATAATAATAATGACGGCAGCAATCAGTAGCATACAAGGATGAAAAGCATTGTGCACAGATTGGGCCCAGACGACACGGAACATCAGCTGAAAGGCCCGATGTAAACCTGTAGGTTAAGTGCTCCCTGAACGGCATGAGTTATGAATGAAAACGAAATAAAGAGAGATGGAAAGAAACATCGAGCCAGAAAGCAGCCACTCTACAGTAATTAAGTGATTGGGATTTTTTGCCTGTTTTACATTTTTAAATGACTCAGTGTGCCTTAATTGATCTGCTGATTGGCGCTTTTAATGCGGGAAGGGGTGGGGGAATGTGCTAGGTTGCTGTGCGGGCTTAAGCTAATAGCCACCCCCCACAAAAACAAACACACACACACAAGCACAGACACTCATCTCAACCTAAAACCTCCAGTTTTGTCTAAAAATAATCCCTGTATTTATATATTCACACCCTATCTACACCCTCTCCACTCCTCTATTTGACCATCTGAACCAGTGTGCAGGGTTATTCACAACTATTGTTCACCCACTCACTCAATTGCTAACAATTCAATCCCCAGTCAATTCAGCTGACAGACTCATGGGTTGAGTCATGGTGGGGATGAGAGATTAGGAACAGAGAGCGGTATGGGGAGACGAACAAGGAGGGAAGGATGAGAGGCTCAGAGCTCACAGTGGGGTAGGAGCATTGGACGTACAAAGAACTTCAGAGGGTTTCAGACTGAAAGCATGGTGTGAGTGGAATTTGGCCATAGAATCTTTAGGTGCCCTTACCTTGCTGTCACCTCTCTATTAGTAGGTCCACCCTCATTGGTCTGGCTGTGTTCCTTGGAGGCGGAAAAGACTCTGACCACCTTCATGTTTAGTTTTTATTATAACACGTTGCAGTTTATTCCTGCTGAGTTGAATTTTACTCTACCTACCCTGGCTTGTCAGTTTTCAAATGCATTCTGCTTTTTTTGCTCCCCCACTTTTGGAGAGATAAGATGTTGCAAATCCAAAAAGGGGTGTCATCTCCAGTGCAGTCCTGCCAGTAAGAACGAACCTCCCACAAAGAAGCTCACTGTTTGCTGTATTCTGTATGTTTGCTATACTATTATGTAATTTTCCAAGAGTTGTCTCGACTTCCTCTGAGGTCAGGGAATAATTGCCCCGGTTTTCCCACATTGGCACTGGGTTTTCAGTTTTTTTTATTCCCTCTAGAAAATGCAACCTGCTAAGCACTTGGTGACAAATGATGTTTGTAAAAGTGTGCTATAAAATTTAAAATTGAATTGATTGTTCGAAAGCAGAGATAAAAATAGATTAAAAAGCGAGAGAGTGTGAGTGTTCTAGGTGAAAATGAAAAAGAGGTAGAGTGTCAGCGAAGTGGGTGAAAGTGAAAGAGCGGGAGAACGTGAGTGTATTGGGAGAAAGAGAGGCAGTAAAATATAGAGAAGGAACATAGCGACTAAACAGAAGACAGAGAGAGGAGAATGTAGTGGGACATACAGATGTGAGAGAGAGAGCAGGAGAGTGGATGTAAGTGAGACGGGGGCGGAGGGGCTGGAGGGCTGGCTACGTCAGCCCATCGATTCCCCCATCCATCCTTTCCGCTGAGCGCTGGCTTTTTCTCTAATAGCAAACGGCATATCTCATCTAATGATTCATCACAGACTGCCATTCAATTAGCAGAAAAACACTTGGCTCTCCATCCAGAGAGAGAGAGAGAGAGAGAGAGAGAGAGAGAGAGAACAGATCTGACAGATCTGAACAGATGCAGGTATGACGGTAGGAAGGAAAAATTTAAGGAAACAGAGTAAGAGTGGGAGATGGGGATGGGGGTCGTGTATTCTCCGCTAACCTGTAAGATATAGCCTCAAGTAACTCTCTTTTCAAACTGAAATGGAATGGGGTGGACTCATTTCTTGTATAGCTGAGCTGTAACTCTGGGAACAACCTCATTTTAAGACAAAAGAGGGAAAAACTTGGCAGGCTGTAAAAATCTCCTAACCCCTCCAAGTAGGCCAAGGGCTGAAAAAACATGGCAGTGATAAAGTAACCAAGAGCCCAAAGGCAGCATCTCCTTTGCACATTTCTTTCCTTTTGATTTATCTAGAGGTCTCTATTCATGCATATTAAAGTCAATCATGCTGGGATTCAAGGGATTCCTGCCTGCAGCCCATAGAGCATGGCACTCGACTTCCTGTGTTTTAAACCCAGCTTTTACCAACTTCCTCAGCTTCACCAGTACAATAAGCTGGGCCACATTTAATCCTGAGAAAAGTGCCAGCAGGAGAGAGGAGGAGCCAGCCAACCACTGGGCGCCGTCAGGGGCAGCCTGCGTTTTCCCCCATCTTTGGGAATTTATGGGTAAAAGGGTGAAATTGTTGGGGTGAGGGTGAGGTTCCCATTGGGAAAACTGGAAAAGGGTTTCTGCTACAAATACATCCACAAGTATACACAAAACACACACACACCTGAGCCTGAGCAGCAGCAAATGGAGATCCTAATAAATAAATGAATACAAACACACTGCGGCCTGTGCAGACCCTGTTAGCGCAATCATGAGTTACTTAAATGCAGCAGAAAAATTAGGCAGACACCAACAAAAGGATTACGTTCCCAATTCTAACAGCCCGTATTGATCTACATAATCCAACAACGTGGAGACAAAAACTTATTACAATTAAAAATGACCTCTCTCTTACCACTGCACCCTTACCCTAACCCTTACACACCCGCACACAGTGAGCCTAATCTCCAGTATTTCAGTCTGAAATTTTCCACCACAGCAGGCTATATGTGTCTGCCCTTCACGTTACAATCATTCAAACCATCAGAGATACATCAATAAGCAAAGCCTGTCAATGTGGAGCATCTAATGTTGTAATAATCAATATAATGTCAGTGCTCTGTGTGTGCTTGTGTATGTGTGTGTGTGCGTGTGTGTGTGTGTGTGAAAGACAGAGTGAAAGAGTGTTTTGGGGAAGGGGGGTTGTCAAGTAAGAGTGTGTCTGTAAGAAGGAAGTATTTGTTGGGTGTGTGAGCATGTATGGGGCTGGTTTGTGAGAGTGGTTTGTGTGTGCGGGGGTTGTGTGTGTGTGTGTGTGTGTGTGTGTGTGTGTCGAGGGGGGTATTGCGTGTATTGTGTGTAAAAGCGAAGTGGAGATCAGAGATGGGATAGGGGTGTCATCTAGTGCCTCTTGGTGATACTGCGTTCACAGCAGTATCCCTTTGATAAGAGTACCGGACCCAGGAGAAGCAACTGGGTTCCCAGTTTTGTCAAAGCTGTTTGCTGATGCTCAAAGTGAGCATGCAGAGTGAGGCTTCTTCCTGCTTCCTGCTTCACTGGTGCTAAGAATATTTAAGAAATTTCTGTTACAAAGCATCAGTTACAGCTAAAAGCACACATATGCAGATTGTGTACAGGAGTGCTCATATAACACAGCGAAACACTCTCTTTCATTCTTGCACTGACATTAATTCACACAATATCTTAACATGAGAACATAGATCGGAAATTTTAACAAAAATGTCTAATATAATTATTTTCAAATCAAATTTATAATGTAAATATCGGATTACACCATCTTATTTAGAGAACCTTTTGTTTTGATTTGCTTTCCCTTCACACAACAGACTTCACATAGAAGACACCCTTGTTCAGTTACAGTACTGGATTAGTTACATCACTAGTTTAGTTACAATGTTCATTATTACTTAAAATATATGGAGTTAAGCAATTACAGGGGCAGTTAAAGAAAATGACCGTGTTTATAGAGACATTTTGATTGCTTTATTTTACCTTCCCCAGAATCTGTAGAATTTGTAACAGGGAGCCACCTATTGGTCCTTACTGGAATCACAAACAGGATCACTTGAGTTCCAGAGGTTTGACAGCCTTTTCGGTGGGTCCTGGTGATAGTGGCAGACATGCACTATGGGGGCTGGAGTATGCAGGCCTGAAGAAAACTGAATAGGGGTCGGGGTGAAGTGGCCTTTGAGAGGCCTGCCGGCCGTCTAAGCGAGCTGCATTTCAGTGTGCTTCGGTCAGGGTAAACAGCCTTGAAAAGGGGGAATAAGCTCGAGAACAGGATGGGTTAGGGTGACCCATATGATCTTTCCGGAACACTTTTTATATTTTTTAAATGCTTTTTTGTAAAGCACTTAAAAACCCCTTCACAACAGTTGGCCAGATCAAGAACACCCTCTAGAAGGTAGTATCTGTGTCAAAGTCAACAATCAAGAGAAGACTTAACCAGAGTAAATACAGAGGGTTTACACAAGAACCACTGGTAAGCCCCAAAAACAGGAAGACCAGATTGGATGTTTTTTTGGCAAACTCTAAAGAACCGTGTACAGTTCTGGAACGACATCCTATGGGCAGATGAGACAAAGATCAACTTGTACCAGAATGATGGGAAGAGAAGAGTATGGAGAAGGGAAGGAAGTGCTGAGGATCCGAAGTACACCACCTCATCTGTGAAGCATGGTGGAGGTAGTGTTATGGCATGGGAATGTATGGCTGTCAATTGAACTGGTTCCCTTGTATTTCATGTGACTGCTGACAAAAGCAGCAGGATGAATTCTGAAGTGTTTAGGGCTATATTCTCTGCTCAGATTAAGCCTAATGAGAGAAGCCCATTGGGAAGTTCGGGAATTTTCCCTATTGGCTGGTCTTGTGAGGGCCGGCCTGTTTTTTCCCAACCCCGGCATTATGAAGCCTATCTACAGATATTCAATAGGTCATCTTAGCTGCAGCGAAACGGCTGGTGCAATCTGTAATAGCTGGTAGCAGTTGCCATCACAACTGAAAGTATCTAGCACTCGGGCAGTTAGTATCTAGCACTCGATGAAAGTCTCTAGCACTCGTTGCTGAAACATGGATAGAAACAGAAAACCCACGGCCGGCATTGCAGAGAAGGTGCGCCAAAAAAAGAAACAGGCTTTGCTGGCTGACACCATATAATGGATTTATTTAAGCAGTCTGCAGGGGATAATGAGAACAGTGGCAAAGAGGCAGAAACATCAAAGTGGAGTGAGCCGGGAGCAGGTGCTTTGTCATGCTTACATGCTATTTGCTGTGAACTAGCTAAATGAACTAACTAAAGACCAAAATGTTTTTGTTAACCTTGGGGTTTCAATGCTTCTGCTGGAGTCCCGCAGCGCTACAGGTTTGACCATTTCTAAGCTTTAACTAGTCAGACGTTTAGTTTATGTTAAATCTGTGTTTTAAAAAACGGTCACCAACTTTGACTGTAAATGGCTGAAATTTGATCGTTTTCTTTTGGACTACTCATCAGTTCCTTTTTCGCATTATAGCCTATAAAACATGTTATATTTGATAGCCAGCCCAGCAATTAAAATGATTTGTCAAATACTTACTCTACAATCTAAACAAACAGGTGAACATGGCTCTGAACAAGAAATGGAAAGGATGGAGGAGGAGGAGGGTGCAGGAACCAGCACAGATCCAATTAGAGGTGCACTATTGAATGCTATTGTGTGACTGTGATCATTCATATGATCAGGTTGGACTACTTCATTCAAGTTATTTAATGTTGCATTACATACACCACATATGTATTTGCCTATGTCAAGGTTGGACTATTCTTTATGAATTTAATGAATACAACAATATTTGATGCTCATGTCAGACATCATCCAAATGATGCATTTTTAACTAACAGCTTGGTGATATTATCCTTAAGCACAAAATCAACTTTCATTGTTATGCGGATGACACACAGTTATATCTGTCAGGGAGCCCAGGTGAGGATTTTC
>JAOYSI010002945.1:0-15568 GCA_025775065.1 Hiodon alosoides
ACGTCTACACATAAACAACGATTATCACCGCAACATAAAACACATTATTTACACTACTTTACAGTTCGGGAGCTAGGCTTCCCAGCAGCCCCTTCAGGGATGGCTAAAGCCCATTGGCGGGGGAAGCGCTGATTGCCATCCCTGTTACAATAGGCGTGTTGTTCAGCGTGACTAAAATGAGGCAATTTTGATGTGCGCATCCGCAGTAAGCCCTGTTAGGACAATCTGACGGGAAGGATGAAATTTCAGGACCCCGGAGATGAATTAACTTGGCATCGTGGTCCTGTAATAGTGAGAGAGCCCCTTCACAACAGTCTTAGACATGAGTGCCTCAACCCTAGAGAGTGCGAAAAGCTGGTGTTTTTACAATCAACATAGTGACTGGTCCAGTGTCCTTTTTGTGTAGGATGGCTTCCTATGTTCCAACTATTTTCTAAGATTCTCATTTTCTAGGTTTTCATCGCTTCTAAGTCCGCTTAAATACCTATTTTTATTCCACCTCTGAAAATGTTTTCGATCAAGTTTTTGTTGTGTGCACACATACTGAAAAGGCACAACCATCAACGTTACAGAAGGGTAATGCTCATCTGGGAGGGGATATATCAGTTACAGTGTGTCGATTTGTATTTTCAGGTCAACTGGTCAATGTTTGACCATGTCCCAACTCCCTCCTCATTCATATAGTTATATCGCCGTGTTTTTTCAAACTGTTACTCTTGAAGTAAACACACAGGACTGACCCTGTCAGACAGTATCAAAGTCTTGAGGTCTGTTTTGGGAACAAAGTGTGGAGAGATCAGGAATGAGGGATTAGCGAACCCACACTGCAACAGACTACTACAGGCTAAAGAAAATGATCACTTAACCCCCTTTATATGTTACTTAAAAACACCCTTATTTACTGCTGGAGCTCTATGTATAACAGGCAGTGTGGGCAGCCCATGGTCATTGGGCTTGCTGTAGGCAGGAAACTGACCATCCGATGAGAGTGTGGTACTGTAAATGCAGTGGGTTATTTACTCTGTGATGTTTTAGACACCACGAAAACGGTGTGCCTTGATTCCAATCTGCATTGCATTGATCACCAGCCATTCTGAGCCTTGTCAAAGAACTCCAGCTGACCCGTTCGAGTGATTCTCAAACCCTGGGGAACAATGGTGAAGTTTTTTTCAACCGGATCATTTCCCAGCAGCATCGCCCTCCTCTTAGATAAACTCCGACACACACTCATTTTGGAGTGTTTTATGTTGGAACCAGGCATAAGGACACACTGTGCTTAAATGAATAAATGGCAGCCAGGACTGCCTTCTAGAATTCCTTCTCTCTGTAGTTTTTAATGAAAACCACCACCTAGGCTAAAAGCCTTCTAAGCACATTGTAAAAACTTAATCAAGGTTGGCTTACTAATTACTAATAACTAATAACCTGGCCCAATAACTAAGAGTGAACTGGGCTCTAAATACTACCTCCCACCTGAGAGCAGTGCTGTCAGCTTCACTCACATACTCCTAATGGAGCTTTACCCCGTAGTCCTCCTCTTCCCCCAGGCGAGAGGTTGACATACAACCTGCAGGACCGTTTCCAGGTCAGTTTGCACAGTATGGTCGACCTGGGAAGTGCCAGGCTGCTGCAATGCGCAGCAAACTCCCTGCGTGCCCGGGTGCACCCAGAGCTGCAGCTGGTGCAAGCGTCCGAGCGGGGTGCCCGGTCGCGTGGGCCAGGGCAGGTTTGGGCCCCTTTTGAGGGGCCGACCCAACCCGCACTCACTCTCAAGGGCCCTGTTCCTGCAGGGGCCAACAGCGGACCTTGCAGCAGCTACCCTGGTGCCGCACACCGCGCAGACTCCTTCTCCCTGTGCCCTGACACGCCTCCCTGGGCCGTGCACCGCACAGACTCCTTCTCCCTGCGCCCTGACTCGCCTCCCTGGGCCGTGCACCGTGCAGACTCCTCCCTGTGCCCTGACTCGCCTCCCTGGGCCGTGCACCGCGCAGACTCCTTCTTCCTGTGTCCTGACTCGCCTCCCTGGGCCGTGCACCCTACCTGCAACAGCAGGTGGTCTGCTTCTCACTACACTGCCAGCATGGCTGGACATGGTCTACTGTACCAGTGTTAGAAATATTTCTCTTTATCAAAGATGACAGAGTCGCTGGAGTCTTTGGGTATTACAGTTTACTTGCAAGTAGCCGATCATGCACTTTGCTGAGTACAGCATAGACTGTTGAGCTCTGCTCTGCAGTCCAATTTAAGTTTTGGGATTACACACACACAAAAACACACAATTCATTGCTAAAGTACGTCAACCGGACCCTCTGTTCCTGCTCAAGGCCACATTATGTTTCCCGCTTATCATACGAGGAGTTGCTCTTCGACTACTCCCTATTTCTTTCTTCTTGCTTGGCAAGTTAGCTTGAATATTTGTCACACAGGTGCATACCCTAATAATTATCTTATTGTTGCAGGGTTAGTGCTTGCACACAACATTACTTTGGTGGCTGTTGGTATGATAATATCATCTTCAGTATAGGTTAATATGACTTTGTGAAATGCAAGTTTAGTATACTACTGATCCAGCTTTTTAGTGCTAACGTGTGTGCTTGTCTGTGGCCTCAGGTTCGAGGTTTTGGACGTCTGCCTGCTGACTCCTCCACTCTACCGCAGCTGTAAGTGCGCCTCCTCGTCCAGTGGGACTTCTTGCCACTCCTGGGAGGCGGGTCACCGGACTGGCTCACTTTTCGGCCAGAGCAGAGCAGCTGCATCCTGCTCTTCCCTGTCCTCCCTGTCCTCCACTTCCTCCTTCCATCTCCATTGTGGGACCCGGTTCTGCATCATGGAGACGACCTGGACATGGGCCGAGAGCTAGACCTCTCTGTGGTTTCAGCTAATTCCGGGCCCAGGCTACCCCCGACACAGCCTATCCCTGTACCCCTCCCAAATCCGATTCCTGCATTCTCTGGCCTGTCCATTGACTCGCCAAGCCTCCAGAATAGCCTGTCAGTTTTCGCCAAGCTCCCCATCCTGTATCGACTGTGTCCCAACAGCACCTGTCACCCTGTGCATGGACTTTTTCCAAACATCCGGGGGAAAGGGGCAGGACTGAGGCAGAGAGCAGCTATCCTCAAAATGGGAATTCGGAAAAAGAGCAGGAATTCAACATCTGAGGGGCTGGGCGGAACCACGGAAAGAGAGTAAATTCAGTCACTCAACCAGGTTTGTAGCATTAGCCCCTGCTGACTGTAAACGGAACTGCAGAGAGGATTGGGGATACTGTGGAGAAACAGTGGGGCAGGTTTAATGTAGGCTCAGAACCAAACTTACAGTTCTCCTTACCTTACACACACTCTCCCTTTCACACACAAACACACACACATACACACACACACACAGCACTGTAACACTGACATTAAGGCGAGGGGGGAAGTTTCAAACATTTTATATATATATAAAGCATCTCGACGTATAACTACAAATCCTGCCTCAAAACAGGGAGGGTAATTGGTCCCCTCCCATCCAGTCGCATTCAAGCCACCCATCAACATTCACACTGCAGGCTACACAGCCCATGCTAGAGTTTCATCAGTAATTTTAAGAGAAGCAAATAACCGGCAACAGCACTCTTAGACTGCAGGCGCCCTAGAAGCTGAAAGGAGACTCTGGTTAGCGAGAAGCCTTGCTGATTTGCACTCATTTCAACCTGGATAGCGCTCTGCCAGGAAAGAACCTTTTACCGACTGAGAAATCAGGATGGCCTACTTTAACTGATGATAATTATCATTATTACTATACAGGAGTCAAACTAGGAGTGAGAATAAAAGATCTAATAGACAAAAGTAAATAAGAAAAATTTCAACAGCATTAACAGTGCTTCCAAATCCAGAATTTAGAGGGGAACAGTGTTTGGTTACTTATGGTTCTTCAGCTCCCTCTAGAGGTGTTAAACCACACACGAGTGCTCGTAGGAAGACAAATCCCTGACGTACTAAATACAGGCAATCCACTTCCCTGGCACTTGTGGTAATGTTTGTGTACACGTAAGGATTTGCACTGCCCTCCACGTTCCACTATTTGCCATGTGATGTAGTCACAGTGATGTGATGACAATTCTATGTGATTGTTGGGTAACTGGAATAAATGTATCTAAATAAAGAGAAAATTATACTGGTTTTCATTGCTGGATGAAAATAGTGGGCGCTGCTCAACGTAACACATTACCGAGTGGACAATCTTGGCGGTTCCACAGTACTTTTGAATGAACAAACAGGAGAGTAGCCTAAGCACTTTCAGGTAAATGGCATTTCAATAGGGGAAGCATCACATTCAGCAGGGATGCTGGTTCATGCTGACATGATTTGGTCCTGCAGATGCTGCAGATTGGATAGCGACACATTCATGCTATGAACAGCCCATTCCATCTCCTCCCGAAGACGCTCTATCAAGTTGAGGTCTGAGGATTGTACAAGCTACTGAAGTGAACTGTACTCGCCGTCATGTTCCTGGAACAACAAGTGCTTTGTGACATTGCTCATTATCCTGCTGGAAGTGTGCATGCAATGAAGGGCAAACCATAGCCAGGAAGGGTTGCACCCAGTCAGCAACAATGCTCAGATGCGGTGGCGTTCAAACATAGCTCAATTGGTACCAAGAAGCTGAACGTGTGCCAGGATAACATTCCCCCAAACCGACTGCCGCCACCAGTCTGTTCCGTTCACACCAGGCAGGATGGGTCCATGGTGCTGCTTAAACCAAATCCTGACTTAAATTCCTGACGCAACAGAAACCAGGGTTCGTCAGACCAGGCTATGTTTTTTCACTACTCAATTGCCTAGTGTTGGTGAATGTGTGCCCACTGGAACCGCTTCTTCTTGTTTTTAGCTGGTAGAAGTGGAACCGTTCCTGAGATACAAGAACCGGCCCGCCTGGCACCGCATGATCAATCCATTCTCGAAGTCACTTAGACCCCTCTAGCCCATTCTAATGTGCAATTAAATGGTGCAATGCCTTGAAGCCTGTCAGACTGCTTTATTTAGCAATCCACGTCTGTAGGAGCAATCCATTTTCATGAACGGCATGGTGTACCTAATAAACTTAATATACATGTGTTGCAAATAATGGCTAACAATGAGTAACAATTCTATGTAGCAGATAAACAGTATGTCAGACAAGCAACTCTGTTGATTTGTATAGATATGGGACAATAGCACCATATCAAATAGAAACAAATATCAAGTGACTAAACATAAGCAGCAAACAAACAGGTGACTACATAACAACATAGGTATGCAGACAGAACCTCAGTAGGGTGGGTTACTGAGCAGCAGTTGGGGAGACCCTTCCACTCCCCACGGCCTGGGACGCTGCCCCCTAATCCCGGCGTACCTGACACCGGCTCACGTCCCCGAGCGCGGCGCTGGCTGGGACCCGGCTAATCCGGCCCCAGCCCGGTTTGGGAGGAAGTAGAGCACCAGAGGTCAGCCAGTGTGAGTCGCTTAAACAGGCCCCTGCAGTGCCATGTAGCTGCTATTAATTAAATGGCGTTTCAAAATAACATCAAAAGCCAAACTGTGTATGAACACTTTCAACCACAGTCATCAGAACAGGGTTGCCAACAGTTCCTGGAAGAGCTCCACCAAGCCATTAGCGGTGAGGTTATACACAGCTATGAATCGCTGAATGCTAGCCCTGGATGTGTAGGAACTATACAACGCTGAGCAGGCATCTATGAACAAAATTACAGCAACATGGAGATATGTGTGTTCAGTACTGAGTGCTGAGTACTGATGATCACAGGGTTCCAGCACAGGCTTGTGTTTCACATCTAGACCACAATATGGAGAAGAAGTCAAAACCTCGAGTGGTGTACTGGGGGAGCTGTACTGTACCGGCTCCCCTACAGGCACTGAAGTTAGCAATCCGCCTCAGGATAGTCAAGAAAGGACCATAAATAGACACAAAAATCTGTGCACTATATTAGATGTTTTAATGGCTCCGAGTTTTTCATTTAGCTATGAGACACTTGAGCTGGTCGTCCTGAGGATTAAACCCACGATGTATATAAATGTATAGTACTGTGAAAAAGTCTTAGGCACGTGTAAAAAAAAATATGTGAAGCGAAGATGCTTTCAAAAATAAGGAAATTAAAAGTTTCTAAATATAAAATAAATACTATAAAGGACTATAAATAAAAAATAATTAAAAAAAAACATCAACAAAAAAAAAAGTAAAAATGGGAGGGAATATTTGTTGTGGCCACCCTTTGCCTTTAAAACGGCATCAATTCTCTTAGGTACACTGTTGTGCAGTTTTATTAAACAATCGAGCAGGTAGATTAATCCGAGCATCTTTGAGAACTTTCCACAGTACTTCTACAGACTTTGGCCCTCTGCCTTGCTTCTGTCGGTCCAGGTAATCACAGACAGCCTCGATGATGTTGAGATCAGGGCTCTGTGGAGACCATACCATCTATGGTATTCCTTGTTCTTCTTTCAGAAAATGAATGCTTGGACATGTCAAAAAATGTTTTTCTACTGACACACCAATGCAGAGGACAAAAAATAAACATGAAAGACTAAATTTGTGTAAAAAACTACTTTCGCACAGTAATGTAGGTCTCAATGTATAACATAAAATCACGTACCAGCAACAAGTGTCATTGTAGGATGTCCAACAGACCCTTTTTTCTTTGTTTGGCTGCATTGTTTAGTTATTTTATTTATAATGGCTGAAAGGTCTGCACCCGGAAGTCGTGTTCTGAGATTTTTACACCCGGTTTTTTAATAACGGCTACTTTTTTGCTTGAAAATGGCAATCCAGATCCCTGTTTCTCACTTTCTCACTTGTTTATCACTCCTGGACTGGGCACACCTAACATGCCACAGGTATACAATTATCAGATATATCAATTCCTAGACCAATCAGGAAGACCATAGTCCAACAAGATCCCTTACACCTAGATGCAGCAGGAACAACTCATTCTTGTTCTGAGGAATCATGGTGTCTATAGGACTCCAAAATCATTGTTTTGGTGGACCATTGTATATGAAGGGCCCTGGTCCTGGAAGACCACAGTGTCTGCAGGGTCGCCTGAACCTTGCTACTTTCACACAAGCCATACTCACTTAAGCACACAGAATTCAAATGTTCCCCGATGCAGGTGAAAATTAAAGGTACAGTGAATGCATACATCTTTTTTTTCAGACTAGAATTACTGATTAAGACCCAATAATAACATTTAGCTTCCCTAACAATGTTTTTTTGATGGCCCACAAAGTGAAGGCCAAAGTTTATGTAGACAGTTATTCAGACCATTGTTTTAGTTCAGTTACCGTGGCATTTCTCCCAGTCAAGTCCTTAAATTCCAAATTCCTTTGACGGAACACTGGTATGAAAGAATCTGAAATCTCTAATGATGGTCTTGAAGTATTTGCTACCAATTAGCATGACCCACCAATGGATGGAATCCAAACAGACAATAAAGCCAAGTACCTGATTCCTACCAATCAATCCCCTTCTACCATGGGAAACTGTTTCAACACAAGGATGCCAATTAACAACGTTGGCTCTAAGGGTGAACGTTGACATCAAGCCAAAAATTATAGTTTGAGTGTAAAATAATTTTAGTGCAAGTCCTAGAATGTTATTATCAAACCAATTATATTGTGATGCTGTTTTTAAATAAACAAACAGGACTGATGGTTCCTGTGTGAAGTATTAATTCAATAAGAACAACAACGATTACCTCTACTACATTGTATAACATTATTCATTAAAAAAGCAGAATTCAAAGCTTATAGGCCCAGTGGTGCGTTGGACACCATTAGCTACAGGATAACCCGTCTCGGTTATGAAAAACAACGTGTTTAATTACAAAGCAGGCAGAGGATAACCAGCCTTAGGCTGCAGTATGGTTGAGTGTGGTCGCAAAATAAATACCTATCTTTCTTAAGAGGAATAATATGTAACTTGATCTGAATGATCAAGTAAATCCTTTAAATTTTTATTAACTGGCAGACATCTATCCAGAACTGGAGATAATAGTGCAGCACAATTAGACACAATCAAGCAAAATAATTTGAAAAATATATTAAAAGTTTTAGCTAATTTTTCATATGCTACATATTTCGCACATATAAAAAACATGGCCACGTTCTTAAATGTATGGTAGTACACTGTAAAGTACATATGTATGTAATATTATATATATAGATTTATGACGGATAAATCAAACGCATAGGTAATATATATGCATACACTACTTCACTCCAAAATACGGTTTGGAATGTTATGATATTCGATTTGTATGTGGAATGTGGAAATAAATCATCTCAGCATGTGTAAAGGCTGATGATGTAAGTAGGCAATTATACTGCTGGGAATGAGCGTTACATTTTATATCCCCAAGAGACAATGTAATAAACCTTAAAAGGTGTAAAAATTACTTCCCATGACATTTAATTAGGTTACCGAAGCAAATATATTTACCACGTAGCGTTACTCTGGCTCAGTTCACGCACCGGAACAGTGTGTGTGTGTGTGTGTGTGTGTGTGTGTGTGTGTGTGTGTGTGTGTGTGTGTGTGTGTGCGCGCGCGCGCGCGCGCCTGTGACTAGTTTTGTCAGCGTTGTGACGGATTTGCTGATCAGTGACATGCTTCACTCCGCCTGGCTCTTTTGAGCCCCAACCGCCAGGAATTCTGATCGAGTGGTACGGACATCGCCGACAGAGACTGCAAACACGGGCCATCCCCTTTTAAACGCAGTCTTATGACTTAACACATTTCATTCGGTCCCTTTGCTGCAGAAGTACAGTACACAGACAGTTAGGTGTCTAAAATTGTGATAAAGTAGTGAACCTTGTCAGTGTTAGAGGACTGGGCATCAACCGGACGAAGTGAAACTCAGTCAACGCCACCGGACGAAATAACCTACCCTGCGGTGAGTTCCACCTCCTTTCAAAACACCGTTGACTTTTCTCTCATTGAAGTGCCCAAATAACTTGAAAGAGAATTTGCTGTTTTACCCATTCAAGTTGCAATTGAACTGAATCAAATAAAGATTTTTAAAAGGTCAGGGTGTGGAGGGACACTTGCATGCCGTATAGTGTGTGTTTTATTTATGCACGTGTTCTTAAATTGCTTAACGCGATGCTAAAAGTTTGGTGCAAAAAAGTAATTTTTTGGAGCATTATTCACTTTACCATTTTGTGCTTTGTACTGAATGAAAATGCACAGAGGTTGGGAAAACTTTTAGGTCATAAACGCTAATCTAGTTTTTTATTTAACTTCACACGTTTGTTTTATGAAGTTGCTATATAAATCTTTTTATTTGGACTATTAATGCGTTAGCATGCGTTTTCTTTGGTATTTCACTTAGACGTTTAGTTAGTAATTCTAGTTTTTAATTCACCATTTCAATATAGAAATACAAAAGTATTTTTACAAGCCCAGTGAAAACCTTAATCAAATGCTGAATATAATCATTATAATGCAAAAAAAATTCTGAAGGGGAAGCTTATTTAGATTTTACGAAAATTCTCTGTTACATGATACCTGCTACTTAACCTCTGTTGTGGGAGAGTTCCTTTAAACAGCTCATGAGTTCATGTCCAAGACAGGCAGCGTAAGCCAGCTTACTCCAGCACTCAGCATTGCTTGTACAATGGGACAAGTGTGTGACTGGGTGACACCTTCAATCCCCCCAGCACAGGTCAATACAGATAATTGAGGGGTGTTCAGAAGATACTGGCCCTTGACATTTTAGTAGCTCATAGTCATTTGAATAAACAATCGGCTTCAGCCTTAGAGAACTGTGGCCTAATGATCTGCTGTTGGCCACTGATGCGTACCAAAAATCTTGTGAAACCTCTCTATTGTATGTCTTTAATAAAGCTCCAGCTTCAAAACAACCGGTAGCCCTTTCAACTTGCAGCACCAGATAACCACTCTCTAATTTCTTCTTGCAGTTGACCAGTTTCTGAGGAATCCCCTCTCTTGAGCTGCTGTTTTGCGACCCCATCTCGGGCTACTCCGACAACACCGCCACCTATCCCATGCTGCCATGTGGCGCCTGTCGATGACCTCGCTCTTTGTGTGCCTCTGGTTGGCTGAAATTGGGTACGGGAACCTAGGGGACACCTTGGGGGAGCTACACACAGAGTTTGCCGTCAACCTCTACCAGACGCTCTCCGGGACAGACAACATCTCCAACCTGGTGGTGTCGCCTGTCAGCGTCACCTTGTCCCTGGGCCTGCTGCAATTCGGGGCCAGAGGGAGAACCCTCGACCAGCTGGAGAACGCTCTCCGGTACAATGTCAATGGTATGGATCTAAAGGGACGATGCAATGGGTTTATTAACCAAAACTCCATCCAAAATTAGCAGTTTGTTGTTCCGTTGGTATTTTTAAATGATCACAGCCAGCTGTTGATAGGAAGTCCTTGGCTTGGGTTAGCCAACAACATAGCTGCCTCGTGTATCATGTGGTCTTGTCGACCAACTAGAATCTGCAAAGCACTTACACAATGAGCACTCAAAAAAAAATGGGTAATGTTGAGTATCTGGTGGATCCAGTGCCGCCCTCTAGCGGTGGGAACCATGTAGGGTAACTGGCTTTCATCTGCTCAACCTCAGCTACAGAAGCTAATTCATGGCATTACAGTTCCTCGCTCACACGCTGTAAGACCGTAATTAGCCTGTTCATTAAGGAGGTGCCTGGGAGGGGGAAATGACCTGCCGGCCTGGTACTACACTGCTGTGCCAGACCCCCCCGTCCCCTGGGTGCAGCGATGTGTCTGGAGCCATAATGCCTCCCCCTCTATAATCTCATTATACTATGGGTAATGCTAAGTAACTCTGTGGTGGCCAGGCCAACGTAACGCAGCCTGGGAATGTTGTGGGACAGGAGGCTACGGCAGTGTATCACGACCCGGAAAACACGTAGTGCAGTGAGATTATTGATTTAGTTGTGTTTCTATATAGCATTGGGCCTCACAACAACTAATATAAGGTACAGAAATGCAATTTGTGTTTTTATGCAACCAACATTAACACACCCTCTGCTTTCCAATAAAAAGGCAGAAAAGTCACAAACACAGTGTCACTTTTAAAATTTTTAATATCAATGATGAAGCAATATCTGAGAGGTTGTAACTGGTTTGTACATTTCCGTAATGTTGAGGAAATTTCAACTACTGCCTTAGTATTCCGACGCCATTAAGAAAGTATAAGTTGCGGAGTTTGTATTTTTGTTGCTGTCCTGAAGGGTCTGACTGACTGGGAAGACTGCCCCGCAGCCAAGTGAAGAGAATAAGTGGCGTTCCCATGATGCAACCCAATCTCATTCCTGTCTTTTTGACTACCTTACCCCCAGACGAGCGTGTGCAGGACTTCCTGCTCCGGGTGCAGAGGGACGTGGCTAACTCCACTCACAGCGTACAAGCACAGCTGGCCGGTGTCCTCTTCATCCCTAGTGGCACACAGCTGTCTCCAGCCTTTACCCAGCATGCATCAGCCTGGGCCAACAACAGCCTGGTCTACACTAACTTCAGCCAGCCGAACGAGACACGCAGCCAGTTGGAGCAATGGGTTCGTAGACATAGCGATGGTGAGTGGTGCTTTCGAATAAAATAACAAATCACCCCTCTCCCATGCTTTACACACTCAAGAGAGCAGAGCAGTGTTGATTTCCACAGGGACTGGGAACTGGGAGTTTGTAAGCTTATGTCCAGGCCCAAGGGCCCAAAGGGAGGCAATCTTACAATGGGTGTGCAAGAGCAACCCACTCCTACAGTACTAGTGCCATGAAATATTTTGTGACTCCAGGTGGAAGCTAAAGCTGGTCAGGGCAAGGTTATTCTCCCTGTATACTGGCTGGTCAGGGCAAGTTCATTCTCCCTATATACTAGCTAACAGGGCATTGTGAATGAGCATGTCATCTCATGGTCTCCCACTGACTGTGGTCTCTGCTTTGCACAACATTTTATCCAGGAGTGTTGTGTATATAATGGAAAGCATTCTGAATAGGCCCCTGTACTCCATCTGTCATGGTGAGGTGTACTCCTGACTATGTGGCTCCTTGGCAGGTGAGGCAGGCACCCATGTGCCCGGCAGCGACTCGGCAGGGCGGGCAGGGCCACAGATGGTCTTGGTCAGCACAGTGAGCTTCAGGGGTACCTGGCAGAAGCACTTCCTGCCCTCCGAGACCCAGAATCTGCCCTTCACTCTCCCCAACGGCAGTGTCATCAAAGTGCCCATGATGTACCAGGCCACCGAGGTCAACTTCGGTAAACAAAAATACCCCCCCACAATAAATATAAAATATCAATAATTGCATTTGTTGGCTGTGTTGTTGGAGTTTAAACCTGTGCCTTCTCATTAGTGATGGCGGATTCCCCTCTTCACTTCCTCCAGGGATAAAAAGAGCTATTTGTGGTGGGCAGAGCTGTGGTGAACGCCCTCTGTTGTCTCCGGCAGGTCAGTTCCTCACACCCTCAGAGCACAGGTACACAGTGGTGGAGCTTCCCTACCTGGGAGGCTCCTTCTCCATGCTTGTGGTCCTGCCCAGCGATCGGAAGACCCTCCTGTCTGAGCTTGAGCCACGACTCAGCGCTCGCGCCATGGGCCTGTGGGAAACGGGGCTCCGCAGAACAAAGATGGACGTCTTCCTGCCTAGGTGAGGGGCTAACAGGACGCCCGGGGCTGACGTGAATGTGCCACACATTGCAAAGTTTGAGGAACTGCCAACAAGCTTGACCATACTCTCTTTATAATTTCTCACAGGTTCAAGATTCAGAACAGGTTAAACATGCGGTCCATCCTATCTTCCCTGGGCATTTCAGACATTTTTGATCCGGTCGCGGCGGACTTCAGAGGGGTCTCAGGTGACTTTCTCAGTAACAAATTCAACATCTAGATGCTTTGAGAAACACACTATATGTTAACTGGTGAGATTTCAATTCAAGGAATACATTCAAGTAAGATATGTCAAAAATACTCTTTTGGAAAACATCGATTATTTAGCACGCGTGTCATTTTGGTTTGAGTCATATGCTGTGAGCTTGTGGTTACCCACAAAGACCTGAAAACCCTTCGACTTGGATTCGCGGGCTGAAAGTACTCACCTTGCTTTTGTTTTCAGCCCAAGGTGGGCTCTACGTGTCCGAAGCTTTTCACGAGGCCAGAATGGAGGTTACCGAAGAGGGGACCAAGGCAGGAGCTTCGACAGGTATGTCTGCCTGGGGGAACCCGGAGTTGTTGGTGTGAGGTTTCGCCAGAGTCTTACGAGGATGGACTGAGAATAACATAAAAGGATAAAACGATAGCATGCAAAACACCATGAATGACAGTTTTCTTCTTCTCTGCAGCGATGGTGCTTCTGAAACGATCTCGGTCTCCTGTTTTCAAGGCAGACAGACCCTTCCTCTTCCTCCTGAGACAAGTCAGCACAGGTACGTAACACATATGCAAGGTGAACACAAAACATGCAGTTTTATTATATTTTGTCAGAGATTTACATCCTCTAGTTCTACTTAAATGGCGCGATTTTTACTCCATCCAAACGGTCACTTTGCATCCTCCACAGGCTCCATACTGTTCATGGGACGCGTGGTGAAACCAGCGGAGCAGACGCTGTGAGCCCTCTGTGGTCTGTGACCCCCTAGGGTCGGAAACTGCTGATATTCGCTGGCCAGCCACCGCTTCAGGAAGCGGGATGGCCGTCCTGTACATATCTGTAAATACATTTTGAATACATGTTTTTTTTTCTATTCACTGTGTGCAGACTGTTTTGCTTCTACCACATTGTGTCACATGTACTCCTAGAAAACCTTTTTTAGTTCCCTTGTCCTGCACAGATCAGGAGGAGAAACTCCACAGGTTTTAACTGGGACATATGGGTCCTGAGTGGCAGTCTGAAAGGGTACCGACGATCCAGATTTGCAGGTTTGACGATTGAGGACAACACAGTGACAGTCGTGAGCAGAAAGGACAACGCAGTGACAGTCGTGAGCAGAAAATAAAACACTGCGACAGTCGTGAGCAGGAGGGATTACACAGTGACAGTCGTGAGCAGAAAATAAAACACTGTGACAGTCGTGAGCAGGAGGGATTACACAGTGACAGTCGTGAGCAGAAAGGACAACACAGTGACAGTCGTGAGCAGAAAATAAAACACTGTGACAGTCGTTAGCAGGAGGGATCACACAGTGACAGTCGTGAGCAGAAAGGACAACACAGTGACAGTCGTGAGCAGAAAGGACAACACAGTGACAGTCGTGAGCAGAAAATAAAACACTGCGACAGTCGTGAGCAGGAGGGATTACACAGTGACAGTCGTGAGCAGAAAATAAAACACTGTGACAGTCGTGAGCAGGAGGGATTACACAGTGACAGTCGTGAGCAGAAAGGACAACACAGTGACAGTCGTGAGCAGAAAATAAAACACTGTGACAGTCGTTAGCAGGAGGGATCACACAGTGACAGTTGTGAGCAATAGTCAGTACTCTTATATTGACATTTTTTAAACATTGTTTAAACTTCACTTCAACGTTTTCTTTTTCCCTGAGTCAAGAACACCTATTGGAACACCTATTTTAATTCAGCAAACTTTCCATTCCCATCCAATCCTTGACTTTATTCCTTGACTATATTTGGTGTACAGTGAGCTCCCCTCCGCAGCAGAAATTATCAGGATAGTCCCAACACCTTCCTCATTTAAGTAGGCTGTTTTTGCACTGATTCCAGAAATCAAAAAGACAAAACATACTTTATTCTTACAAAGTGAAATTTTACTGTATTCAAGTCTGTTCCAGTCTTCAAGTGCATCTGTCTGTGAGTGTGCGGATCAGTCTGTGAGCGTGTCAGTCTGTGAGCGTGATGGTCTGTCTGTGAGTGCACGGGTCTGTCTGTGAGCCTGATGGTCTGACTGTGGGTGTGCAGGTCTGTCTGTGAAGGTGATGGTCTGTCTGTGAGTGACAGTCCCTTCCTTTTGGGAGACATTGGACAAGCTAAACAGACTCCGGGAACCCATCCGTGTGGTTGTTGTGGTTCGCTGGACTGAGGACCTCCTCCATTAAGGTCTCCAGCTGCTCCACCAGGACGACTTTTTAAACCGCCGAAACACACTGACCACTGAGCTCTGACCACAGCGCACCGCCTGCTCACCGAGTCACCCTTCACCTTTGGATGAGTATGATAATTACCACTGCAAATTACCTACCTGGCTGTAACTAATGTCTCAACCACATCAGCCTGTACACCGAGCAAGCCTGCAGCTGCTGAGCGTTTGGTAAAGGGTATTTGTGTTTAAAACAGGAAGTGCTCACTTAACCACATGCGATTGAAAAACGTTTCTTTGTAGACATCTGTTATCTGGTATTTAGAGCAATGTTGCCTATGCGTTTACGGATATTAAGTTGACAAAATGCACAGCTTATTAAAGAGGTACAGTGGGGAGAACAAGTATTTGATACACTGCCGAAATTTGCAGGTTTTCCCACTTACAAAACATGTAGAGGTCTGTAATTTTTATCATAGGTACACTTCAACTGTGAGAGACGGAATCTAAAACAAAAATCCAGAGAA
>JAOYSI010002946.1:5556-15567 GCA_025775065.1 Hiodon alosoides
CTGAGGCACATAAGGAATGGAGTTCAAGGCTCCTGCTGAACTGCACTCTGGCCCTGAGGCACATAAGGAATGGAGTTCAAGGCTCCTGCTGAACTGCACTCTGGCCCTGAGGCACATAAGGAATGGAGTTTGAGGCTCCTACTGAACTGTGCGCTGAAACTAAAGCAGTTTGACACTCCTGCAGTACTTTTGCACTGATGGTTGATTCTATTAAGTAAAAGTTACAGGAACTTTCTGACTCAAGCTTTTTATTTTGGTCAGAGTTTCCATGGCAAATTGAGGGGACTGTCATGAAGCTGGCTGACATAAAAAAATAAGTTTCAAACAGCCCAGAACAGGATTGATTAAAATGGTAATTAATATTCATTTAACTGATATTCTACAAACAACACTGAGCTGCAAAAGCCCAACACTACAAACATCTCTCTCTCTCAGCTCGCCCACTAAATGAGATGAGAAGTGCTAAAGTTAATGAGAAAAAGACAGGTGCAAAACCAATTAAAAAAGAAATCAATTAAAAAAAGAAATTAAATGTCTTAATGATAGAATCTATCTCTCTCTCTCTATATATATATATATAGTCTTAGTGAATGGCTTCTCCATCCCAGGTACCCTACCCTAAACCCATGAATTTGGTGACCTGTTCCAAACAAAAATTAAAGGTCTGCTTATAGCACTTACCGCTTACAAAGAAGGGGACCAAAATATCCTCTCATTTCCAGCAACCCAATCTCAGCTGCAACCTGTTTTTTTCCCCCTCTTATCCTCAAACACCACCCGATCGGCGATAAGAGACCAGACAGGCATTTACCTCTGAAGCTTTGTGTGGAGGGATCGATGAAACCCACCAATAAAAACAAGAGTGAGAAGTCTTATGAAAACGGCAAAAGATATTGTGTTGCTCTTAAGATAGTGCTCCAAAAAGGGACCTTAACAATATCAGTAAGCATGTCTGCCAGCAGCGTGAAAATTGTGCAAAGCTTGGGGCCAAATGAGGAAGGAGACGGAGGATGGCGCAGTAAGGAGCGCCTGAGAGGAGGTCTTTATTGTCAGTGTTCGCGCCCCTTAAACGACGCATGTCCGGGTTCAAGAGCGTGAACAATGCGCCTGCTATAAGCAGACAGGTAGAAGGGCAGGAAGACAGGAAGTGCCACCTCTACAGGAACTTTTGCAGCAGAAAAAAGTATAAAATTTTTTATAAATAACCTAGCGGGTTTGTGGACAGACAGACACAGGCTGCTAGTGAGCCACCTAAATGTTGACGACACAAACAATCGCTAATGCTAATATTCAATGTCTATGATGGTCATCTTACCAACCTTTATATCTACAATATATTTTGCATACGCCCGTCTTTCAAATGTGTAGCTAATGAACATCCAAAGTTGGCAAGCTAGTCAGCTGAATAATACACAAGACTCACCTTTACACAAATAAACCGTCTGATGAATTAATTAAAAAAGTTCTTAAAAAAAGAATTCACATCCTATTGTTTAACCAGGGAACATTTTCTTATGAAGCTGTTCTGTTTCATTACAGTTAATCCCAGTGAATTTTACTGTGCAAGGCGAGAGAGAGATTTAAAACTAAACTGAATGTTTTATGTTGTAAGACCAAATATTGTACTTTATTAGAGAGGGCCTTCGGTACTAATTACCACATAGGCGCTTGCATGTTAATTTACAGACATCTTCATACTGTTCACGTGGCATCACAGGAAAGTATGCAGGACAAGCACTCAACCCACTGTCTTTGACACTTAGTGTCCAGACCTCCTCAGCCACTAAACCACACAGCCAAGCACCCTCCCAAATCCAAATGTTTTTAATGCCGTAAATGATAGTAAATTGTTCATAAAATTCTTCAGATTGTAATGTAAAACTAACAGCATTTTAATAACAACGCATTTAAATTTAGTAAAAAAAAAAACATTATTTTTGTGCTCATACTTGATGTCTAAAACGTTACAAACGTTACGCACATTTTTATCAAACTATTAACAGATATCATACTGGGCCGGTCATACTGGGCTGTTTGTCCGGTGTATTTTTCCATTGGCTAGTCCAGGTGATGAGTACACGAAGAGATTTCGGACCATAGAGACAGTGAGATCTGAGAGTGAGACTCACTTGCTCCTCTTTGGTGTACAGCTGGAAGCAGTCATCCAGGGTGCAGCTGTGCTGCTGCAAGTGCTGCTGCTGCTGGGCTCTCACACTCTCCGCATCCTTCACCACCTCTTCCTGGATGTTACCGAACAAACTGACCGGACAACAACGTCAATTACTTCCAAAAATGTTCTGAGCTGATTTGCTAGACAGAATCAGATGGATGAGGACTGTGTAACCTGTGCCGGAAGTTGACTGTGTAACCTGTGCCGGATGAGCACTGTGTAACCTGTGCCGGTAGTGGACTGTGTGACCTGTGCCGGATGAGGACTGTGTAACCCTTGCCGGATGTGGACTGTGTGACCTGCGCCTGATGAGGACTGTGTAACCTGTGCCGGAAGTGGACTGGGTAAACTGTGCTGGATGAGGATTGTGTAACCTGTGCTGGATGATAACTGTGTAACCTGACTGTGTAACCTGTGCCGGATGAGGACTTTGTAACTTGTACCTGGTTAATATCTATGAGAAGATTGTATTCATGTTCGAGGGAGAAAGGAGCTAGATGGGGCTCACCATTCTTTGACTTTGTGCTCCCATTCAACAATGAGCTTCACGTGGGGTGGTCCTCCTGGGCCACACAACTTCAGAGCTCTGTGTGAAAGAGTGGGCAAAGAGACCATTATGCTGCACAGGACCCTTTTCAAACAGGGCTTTTTGATAGCCTGACTGTCCATCGTAATGTTGCACTGGTGGGATGTATACTGACTATCACCCTTATCGTCCAAATTTACAGATTTCTAAAACCATCATCATAACCTTGTGCATTTTTAGCAAGTAAAGGTTACATAAGGTCAGTGAAAACTCCATAATGTGCAAAAAAATTATTAAATAGGCTTTAAAACACTAATAGCCTGTTAACCCATAATGTTGGCAGAAATTTCTGAATATAGGAACTGTTAACCGCATTTCACTCTGGTAAATGCAGGGTTTTATGGATACAGGAGCCCTCTATCAACCTAGCCTAGAAAAGGTTCTCTGACAATCCAGGGGAGCCAATTAAGTTAATTTGAAAATGAAGACTTTAAATGAGCTATTCAGTCCATTAATGGAAATAATTAAATTTAAACATGGCTGCATATATTTCACATATATATTATATATTTGTAATTTGCCGTTTCGCCTGGTTAGCAACAACGAGGAAATACTTAAAGTGACCACAAGGTGTCAGCCTTTCATAGCGAAAAAAGTGTTGACTGAAATATTAACTTCAGTGCCGATTTCAAATGGGATCAAATAAAACCCTTTTGGAGTTTCTATTAAAATTGGAATAGCCAATCATGTGCTAATCTCAGCTACTGGAAAAAGCCCAAGAAAAAGAGTGACCCGCAAGACCCAGCGATCTCCCAAACGTTAGCATTTCACAGACCACCTAGCTCCGTACAGGAGGTTCAGCGACAACTGAGGACAGGCATGTCTCTCCGACAGTAAAGCTAGCCTACTGGTAAACAAAGGTTGCTGTTCGCTGGGAGCCGCTGTAGATCGAACCACGTCAATTGCGCACCATAGCTCAGCAGTCCCGGTCATTTGGCAAATTACATGATCCAATTTGGAAACAATGAATCTGAATTTTAGTGATGTGTCTACGATCGGGGGAGCGCTTTTACCATTGAGGCAACTTCTCATGTGATATCTTAATAACGGTCTCTGAACTTTTATCATCCTAAGTTATTTGATATATCGAATCTAACAAACAATGGTTAAACGGTCAAAGAAAATGAAAAAAAAATAAATAAAATACATAAAATAAATCATAAAATTTGTATTCCGGGGACCCAAAGTAAACTTAGGACTTTTGAAAAGAGCTTGAAAAATACTTTGACATTGTGTTTGTTTTTTTCTGATTGTCAATGGAGTACCCGAACCAATGTTATATAAAGATTTATTCATCACTAAACTATAAAAAAAAATATAATGTGTTTTGCTATAGGGAAGGTGAACTCCAGTATCATTTGATTCAAAAACTTTGATACAAAAACTAAACAAAACATCGCGTGTGTAGCATGTACAAATTTGTGGAAAATATGCATTTCGTGACACACAATACTTTTTCGCCATGACGCTGAAAAACGCTATTGTTATTTTCGTTTACTGGCAAATGGAGAAATTGCAATTGTTTTAATTTATACGGATCTTCCAGAAAACCAGATCGCTGTGTGGTAACTGTAGGTCGGTTAAATGTAAAGGCTGACGAAGTTTGGGTACCACTATGAGCGAACTATGGCCAAAATGTTTAGAAGCTATATACCCCAACAAAAACTAAAGAAATAAAAAATTATTGATTGACATACTTCTAGCAGATTCGCTAGAAAAAAGCAAAACTAGAGACAGACCCTCAACGAAGTTACGTCCATCCACTGTTGTTTTTTTTTATATCGAGAGTGAGATCAATTCGATTAACGCTTTAAAATAATATACATATTGAGTCCGTCTGTAAAAACATTGCCGCAATACGAGTTTTTAAAATTACTAGCAGACTTTACAATTAAAGATTTCTCCCTTTTTTGTCACGGCGTTAGAGTTAACACTGTGACAAAAAAAAAAAAAAAAAAAAAAAACTTGCATCAGCTGTACATTGCCATACAGTGTTATTTTGTTTTGTTTCGTGCAAAGCCAGTACTTAAAGTTGAAAAATAGTGCTTTGGGAAGGTGCTGATCTAAACTCTTTTTTTTATTCGCAAAGCGAATCCTGTGAGAGGTATCATTAATTTAGTAATGTACACCATCCATGGCTAGTTGTGAACTGTCATCACCAACACAGCAAGCGTAGTTGTATATTTATATGTGCATTTAAAGGATGTCCCCAGCTTCAAAAGTGTGCATTTGAAATCACCCGTTTAGCTTTTTCCATTGTCCAACTATTTGACTCTTAAGTTTCACTTGGTTTTGAAAGCTTAGTTCCCAGTTTTAATTTAAAAATTGTATTTTCTTAAAAAAAAAAAATTCTGACTGGGCTCCATTTACTTTCCACCCCTGGGATATGTTCAATGTTTTGGGTGGGAGGGTGTTTGTGCCTATCACTTGTTAATCCATCCATGGTACAGAACAGGTAGTGGGAGTGTCTTTTGGTAGACCAGGCCACCACCCTTCGGAAGTGAGTGAGATGGGCACTCGTTTTGACTTGAACTAAGACTGTAGCACGGCTGTAATCATAGTCCCCGCAGCACCTCTTCAGCACCGCTAACAGGTGATAGACATCAAATTGTCAAAGCCCTTTATGATATAAGGATGGTTATGATACCATCATATCATAATGACCTTTAGTATATCGCACATTCCCCTGGCATTCTGCATAAGACCCCTTTTTAAATTCAGCAAAAAACTTCAGCAATAGGCCACTTTTCCAATTTCCAAAGCTAATCTTTCTTAACAACTCTTTGGAATTTTAGAGCACACCAACGGGGGTTCTGTCACCGAAGCATGTTTGAGGTAATGTTCCCACAAAGAACAAGTAAAGATCTTGTTCTACGCCATAGAGGAAACTTCCAAAGTTTAAGCCATTGGCTTTTTACGCCAAGCAAACCTCCCGCAGAACGACGCGAGTGGCGCTCTGTTCATTCCGAGCGTGTCCTCCTGCCCCTGCAAGTTCATGGAACCAAAGTGTGGCTCTGCTTGATTAATGCGGCCATTCACGCGAAATGACAACTTAAAGCAACGTGCCTCCCTCATAACCGCGGCCTGTGCTCCAATCTTCCCGACTGACAAGAATCGTTTATAATAGGAGGTTGAACTGGGACAAGGCAACAATTCCTGGGAAATAATAACGAGCCTTTCAGGAAACCTGTCACTGTAATGAAAATCTCATGCTCTACTGTACAAAAGTGGTCACTTCATACCCCACCCTGCTGATGTATGATTAAGATGATGGTGGTCTAAATGCAAATGTGCAAGGCTATACAGCGTTTAGTACTTATGTAAGTGCGTATCGTAGGCACACTGATAATGATACATGGACATTATCAAATGCTGTTATGTAGGGGCTTCCTTGTCTCCATCCACTAATCCAGAAGCAGTCCTTCACACATAGCCGATTTGGCAGACAGCCTATGGTAAAACATCCAGCAGAAATAGATAGGTATCAACGTGACAGTATTTGAAAGGCTTTTCAGGAAGGTAGCTAAAGACACCAGCAGACAGCTAAAGAAAGAAAAAAAGGACTGAAGTGTGAGGTGTTGTCAGAAGAGGTACGTTTTTAGTCTTGGACACTGGAACATAGGTAGAACATCAGAGCACTGGAGGAAACCCACGCTTGTCCTGAGAGAACTCCACACAGACAGGCCACCCGGGCCCGATTTGAACCCAGGACGAAGTAGGGAGAAAAAAAATAATAATCTAAATTCCACCCTTATTAATCTGATTTTTCAACACAGTATCACGATTCAGCCTTGGTTTTCTTTAATGAGCTGGGGATGCAAACAAACCTCATAAGTCCTGGTCTATTTACCACCAAACACACATCTTCACAGTTCCCTAGGGGCGCCTTTCTTCATTCCTTTAACACACTTAAGCTACTCAAACTACGGCTGATGATGCAGATGTTTCGGAGGATCTGTCTTTCCCCAGACAACATGTTTTAATGTAAATCGGAAAACCAGAGAAGTCACATTAGATAGCAAACACAGTTTTCCATTTTTTAAGAAAGGCATTTTGTGTGTGTGTGTGTGTGTGTGTGTGTATGTGTGTGAGTGTGTGTGTGTGTGCATTTGTGTCGGGGGGTAGGGGTTAATGTCGGATGTGAGTTTAAAACATGGTGTGATTTAAATGGAGTTTACTCTGGGAAAAAATGGTGATGACAGATTAATTCTGACAAGCGGCCTCTTTTCACCGGCTACGATTGTTTCGGTGTGGATTTAAAGCCAGGAAGAAATAATGCAGGAACGTGACGGGAATTCATTTCACTTCATCGTCTGTTCGCCCGCTGGTTGTTTCTTAACTCCAGGAGGAAAAATGGAATGGAATGAGGATAAAAAGAAACTAACTAACGGTTGAGAAATTCCCAGTCTGCAGCATTTATACCAGACGGTTGTCCTAACAATGGCCGAGAGTTGACATGAAACACCCCGTCACCACCACCCAAATTCTGAGCTTAAGTACTTACTAATTAGAGTCCTGCTAATTCGTTTTTTTAATTCAACACTTTTAAAAGCATCTCTCTCTCTGTCGGACAATAAGCAGTGATAGTTAGCAAGCTTGGTAGCCCTGGTTGGTGTGGCGTTTTCTGGGACTTAGGCCTGTTCTGGGACAAAGCGGACTGTACATCGCACAGGCTAACAGTTTACCGCTTGACTGCTATGCAGAATCACCTTTCCTCACAGAACTTTACATTTGAGCTAAACAAACAGGAATTCCAGCCCTAACCGCTAACCGCACCTCCCCCCTTTAAGACCACGGTCCCCTTATTTAGCCGTCCAAGATTTCCTTAACTGAATCCTTGTTTCTACCTGTAACTGATGTTGCATCAGGCCTTAAACATTTCATGGAACATAATTTTCAACACCGGCTGGGACAAAAAAAAAAGTAAGCTTTTCCAAAGCTGCATTCTCTGTGCATGAAAATCTTCTCCGGGAGCATTACAAAATATGTCAGCTTGATAATACACAATTAGTATGGAAATGTTGTTCGCTGAAAGACTGAAAGGCTATTTAGAGATCAAGCAGAGCAGACATCAAGCATCAAACATCGGCATTAACCACAAACTAAAAAAGCTTGCTTTCATCTTGCCGCAAATAGGATAAAGACAGCACTTAAAAATCAGTCACAAGGCCTTTTTATAGGTCCACTTAATCTTTTTTTGAGCAATCGTGGTGTAAATGTCGACTCCTGGTGTAGAGACGTACACCGACAGAACCATCCACTGATGGTGCATCCTGTCTGTGTTTTACTGGCTAAGAAAGTGAGCTGCCTGGAAGACTTGAATGTAACGTGACATACAGGGGTGGATCCAGATTATTTTCAAGTGGGGGGGGGGCACAGGGGGGAACAATAGTTTAAATTGGGGGTGTCACCCAAAATTACCAATGATTGACATCATGGTGGCCAATCAGATCACAAGGGGGGCAGGTCTCACCCTGCCCAACCACGGCAGATACGCGCCTGACGACATGCTTAAATGATGTTGCGCCTTCCTACCGCGCTAGTACTCACAGGAATGCAACACAGACTCTCTGGCACCTGCCTGAGACTGAGAGCCCGGATTCAGGTGGATTTATTTCATGACTGACTCACTCGTTTAACAACGAGCGGGGATCTCCGAAACAGCATGGTAGAAAGAAGGATTTTTTATACACCTAACGCTACAAATAATTCAGCTTAGAAAGTTCTGAGGCTACTCTTCGGCACTAAAATGAAGGGAATCAAAGCGCCGCGAGCTCCACGGTGGCCTTCAATGGTGATTAACTTTCACAGGCTGGGCGGCGGCCACAACTACTGTAGGTGTTACAGGCAAAAAGGCGGCTGTCTGAGAAGCGGTGCTTCTCACGGTCTTGTATTCTCTCTTTCGTCACAGGAAGCCTGAGGCACACGCAGCAGCGGCCCGAAGTGGATAAAACAGGGAGGCCACCTTTTCTCTCCCGATGAAGTGTCTCACCTGGCTAAAAACCCAGGAGGCCCCGACAGCGCTAGGGGCCCTCCACCGGGTCCCCCGTGGCTTTTCCTTATGAGGGAACGTCCCGGGCCAATCCTGGGCAGACCAGTTGCCCTCGCAAATAAACGTCGCCTCGCCGACCAGGAACCACTGAGCTCCACGTTAAGGTTACGGATCAGGGAATCTGTGTGTGAATTCACCTGGGGCATCAAGAGTTCTCCCAGTCAGAACAAAGCAAATGAAGGGATTTGTTAAATCCGGTCACCAAAAACCACCCAAGCAAATCTGACACAAAACCTTCTTTCATGTAGGTACCTGCGGCTTATAGAGCAATTATATTTCCTTAAAGAAGGCCCGAGCAGCACAGCACACACTGGCAAGCAGCAGCAACATGACACAAGCAGGGCGCCCTGGCCCGGGGCAGCTATCGGGCAAGTGGCCTCACCTGTCCACGCTGGGGTGACAGAGGGGCCGTCCGTCCTGAGGAGACAGGTGGCTGCAGGTCGAGGAGCCCCCCGCCACACGAATCTTGAACAGCGCTCCCTCTGCGCTCTGCAGGGATAAAGAAAACACAGGCACGGGTGTGAATGTCAACATTGTCCATACAACGGGTATCTGGGGCATCTATCAAACGGTGCCATCGCTGCCTTTAAAACACAAAATACACGCATCTCTCACAAAAACGGCCTTCGGTTACCCTCGCTTGCTTCTGTTTCCGCAGACAAATAGGGACATAAATGACGTGTATTAAGAGGTTCTTTAGGCCCTAGGAAGGCAGAGCATAAATTATAGTGCAGAGAATTCAGAGAAGAATCACCAGACTAATGGACTAATTCTAAGAAGTGCCTTGCCACTGGAGTATAGAGACGCAGCCAGGCATAAAATAAAATAAATTGGGTAGTTAATAAAACCCCGCCATCAAACAGAAAAAGAAAGCATTTTTGGGCAGAGTTTTAAACATATTTGTGAGAGGACCATCATGGGGCCAGCAAAGCACTTTAAACTCTTTACACAATTACTCATCGCAGCAGTTCTGATTGATCTTACTTTGTGATCTGAGAAACAAACAGAAACAGCCAGATGCTATTGTGCCTCAACAAAATCCCTCTCTTAATTTCCAATTCTCGCTTTCGTACGGGACCGAAATCCTAATCCATCAGCGTATTGCATGGGCAGCCTGAGAGCAAAACTCCACTCACTGGGGCGACTATAAAAGGAGAATTTGCTACAGGCGCAAGTAAGCCAGTCCCGGTTGTATAACAGTGG
>JAOYSI010002947.1:3718-15566 GCA_025775065.1 Hiodon alosoides
TAAACCTACACACTACTGCTCCCGTGTTTAATCCTGAAGAGACAAAAGAAGCCACTGGGATAGCTGTAGACAACGCAGTAAACCTACACACTACTGCTCCCGTGTTTAATCCTGAAGAGACAAAAGAAGCCACTGGGATAGCTGTAGACAACGCACTAAACCTACACACTACTGCTCCCTTGCTTGCCTCTACACTCTTTCTTTTCTGTTGAGCGAAGTCTCTCCCCATTATTCTTCATTATGTCTGTAGAAATACAAAAACGCCCTGTGTGTTAGTGATGGACATGCACACTGCCCTGTCCTTTCTGTTAGTGATGGACGTATATAACGTCCTTTCTGTTAGTGATGGACGTATATAACGTCCTTTCTGTTAGTGATGGACGTATATAACGTCCTGTCTGTTAGGTCAGCACATTGCAGGTCCCAAGCGCAAGGGGCCCATGAACATATCAAATACTCAACACACACACCTTAAAACAGTGTGACTATGAGAGAAAATGAGGCAAATTGGGATTCTGATCTCGAAGTCTGCCCTGTAAAACAGCGCCCGTGAAGGCCAGTGTGACTAAACAAAAGACTGTGTCCCCTTCTGTGGAGTTGGGAACATTTATAAAGAAGCATGGCTGATTCCAGGACAAGTTTTTAATCCCTGTAGTCTCTGGCTGTGGTCTGAAGCCTTGGTTTTTGTTTGAGGGAACAGATGAGGGTCTGAATGTCCGGACGGCCGTCATTGTTGGGCTATTTTTCTTCCTTTGCCTCAGAACAGAGAGAGTGATTGCTTAATGGCTCTGAGAAAATTCCCTGAATTGCACTGCGATGCAAACTCTGGGGGCCAAGAATGAACCCAGTGTTTACAGAACTCCTCGAGTGTAAGGAATTCAGCGTACAGAACTCTTTTAAATACGGACAAATGTTTTTTGTTTTTTTTGTCTTTTACAAGAGTTCAGGGTGAATGTGTTTTTGGAGAACAACGTTACACATAGCGTCCCGCTCTATGCCATTAACAGGACATACACAATGTCAGGAATGTGGGTATATAACAGGAACAAACAAACATGCATTTTCACCCGGGTTGGGGTAGCTAAACCTATCGATATCAAATAAGAATCTACTCATCAACTCGCCTCATTGTGGGTGTAGAGCAAAGTCATGGAGGGAAATAATGGCAAAACAATGGTGTGACCAAAATGCTCTTGTTGCTTTATCAGAAATGTTCACGTGCACATTGTATTGTATGACTGGAGAGTCTCTTAAACGCCTGGCAATAGATGATCTGTTGGAAGTGTGGTCCTTTTAATGTCCAAGAGCGATCCGGTGGCCGTACTGCCCCTGAACAGGCCCGTCCCTGGTACACTTGGAGTCTCACGGGAGCGGTTTTAGGTCCCCTAGCACCCTCTGTAATAGACTGTGTCACACGGAGGGAGGATGGCACGAGTGCATTTTCATTAGGAGAAAATCAATTTCATTTCAGAAGTGATGCCAAGCGATGGCGATAGCCACGCCAGGGGGGGAAAGGTTAATGCGATGTGTCAGCAGAATCTATTTCTTCAAAGCATTGAAATGTGCTTTAAGAGTTATTGGCAGCGTGAGAAATGATTAAATACTAGAGAATTTTGGGTTGAAGAAGCGTGATGAAACCTACTCACAGCTGTCATTTCAGAGCTGAGACCACAGGCTGCTAGCTGGATCAAAACTCCCTCAGCGTTACCGGCCTCTGATCAGCCTTCAGCAAGTGATCGGGTTACCTGGCTTATTGAGCACTGATCAGATTTCAGTTTTGCGGACGGAAATGAGATTTAACTCTTGACAGGTATGCTCCGTTGCCCAAGGTAGTACGCGCTCCCTCCCAGGAGCGAGCGTGCCAGAGCGAGAGAAGGGAGGATGGTTGCTGCTGTGGCCATTGGATATCAGGCACAGAGTTCTCTTCTACCTCTTCTCACATAAACACGGCAGTAAAACCAGGTACAGATTGACCTGCCACCTACTGTTGCGTTCCGTCCCTTTATTTCTCCACATACCAGCCAGGGTCAGGGCCTTGTCGTGGTTACAGTTATGGCAAGAAGCCTATTGGTAACCCAGCCCAGTGGCCTGCGTTGAACCATACCCCTGCCCCCTGAGTGTGGATAATCAGTGCTGTTTGATTGTGGGTTTTCTGTGTCCTTGTGCAAGGTTTCGTAATGTCAGTCTCTGAGTGTAGGTGGAGCCTCTACCAGAGACTCACTCCACTGTGCTCTGACAGATTTATACACAAGGACAAAGCACTGTATTTTGTGGCTCATGTGATAGAAATACACTCCCATTAATGCAGGTGGGTGGAAAGAGGGAACAGTCCACCACAGTGGTATATTTAGAAGCCGGGAACCGTGGAGCTGGAATGCAGGCCGGTTCCATATGGGGCTTTGTGACCTATATACATGCACCGTCCAATCTGTCCCAGTTTCACATTCTTTTACGGGCCGTGCTGTGGCAAGCAGCCTCCTCGTGAACTGCATCCCCGTTAGTCTCTCCTTTCTATCCTCTTATCGGGATGTCACTCAGTGGCCTGATCGGCAGGCATTCGGTGATTGGTGCAGAATCAGCCCCATACTGGAGGAAACTGCACGCGATATACACAGCAGGCACACCTCCGTGAGACACACATACCCAGCCGTCTCCGCTTCCCCTGCTGACCTATGGTATCCATACCAACAGTGGCGGTTCTGGCAGAGCTACAGCCAGATTCCCTCTGAAGTGCATGAAGTTAAGTTTCTGCCTATTTATCGAATGGGACTCCATTTGGGACTCCCGAGTTTTTATGTGTTTAGATCTGGGGGGTGAAATAAATGGCGAGTAGAGATGAGAAGGAACCCTCTTGGCCCACTGCAATCAACAGAGGAATGTCTCTCCTCGCTCTCCTGATCTGATCTGGAGTAACAGCCGGGTTTTCTGCGACAGCGTGTAATTCCTCCTGTTCTTTTATTTATTTTCTCAGCTGCTGGGTGTGGCCTTCCTCGGGATCGGGCTGTGGGCATGGAGTGAGAAGGTGAGTAGCTTGTCAGTCCAGCTGTTTTCATTTCATCACAGCCAGCGTGAATGGACTGCATCCTTCCTTCTGCAGTCAAAAGGCGCTATGAGGCGATGCTGTTAGGAAGCCCCCTTGGTAACGGTCTCTTCTCCCTGGTTATCATCAGCTGTGCTGATTGAAACGAGAGCCGTCAGCAGAGATGAACTACACTTCATACTTCATAATTCAAATTATTTCGGTGTATTAGTGACGATTTACAAGAGCAAATGTATTCCCCAGTAATCCTGTGGTTTCTCCATCTTGAAAGGAATTCACATTTACCGTTGAACAATCGTAGCGTGTAACACAGAATTCAGACTGGCGGCACATCAAGGTCAATGGCGACGTGTAAAAGAGCACAGTAACTGTTTTAACAGATTTCACTCTCACACGGGCTCAGGCATCGGCAGTGGGTGGTGTAGCTGTCACCCGCTGCTCACAAACCACACATCCAAAGCGGCAGGGCCGTTGACCAGGTGGCCAAGCGGGGCCTTCACCTTGTTGTTGACTTTGTTGCGTCACCGCTGGCTTGAGACGGTGTAGGGGGTTACCAAAACCACACGGTCCTTCAGCAAATCTAGATACTTTAGAAACGTTGGCCACACTAGCCCCTTCCCCCGAGTGGAGAACAGTAATCGCTGCAACGACTGTTAGTGCAGTGTGCATTGTTAATGGAGAAAGACATATAGTATGTTTTTAAAGGTAATTTAATACGGTTCTTTGCATTTTTCACGTCCTTACGTGTACTCACGTCCATCACGTGAATACACGATCCATCACTATAGGACTGTGCGATCTGTCACATGACTGAATAATCCATCACTATAGGACTGCGCGATCTGTCACGTGACTGAATAATCCATCACTATAGGACTGTGCGATCGGTCACATGACTGAATAATCCATCACTATAGGACTGCGTGATCCGTCACATGAGGACGGGGTATTTCTGCTTTAATTGCTGCAGTGCTCAGGGCCGATGCTCTGTGAAAGGCATGCGCTGCTGGCATGGCTGCAGCAGAAACCAGGCTATGCTGATGGAAGGAAAACCGCTCAAATGTTAATGACCTTCACTGTAAATGGCCGGAGTACGGCATGGGATTGAACTGCCATTAAATATTAGTGTTCTCATTAAGGCAGCAAACATTGCGTTTCTGAAGTGGAAGTTTTATTGGTAGGGGAGAAAATAAAGAATGCAGAAGAAATTAGACAGTTTTATTTTGCTTTTCATCCGCATAAATAGATTAAGCATTACACTATTTTGTCTTTCCATTTTTTTCTGTGTAAGTTCATGAGTCGAGTTCCAATTTGCGCTGGTTCAGCTTGTGCTTGTAAGATTGAGGAGCAATGCTGGCTCCAGCAGGCTTTGGTTCAAATCTCACCAGTCTGATGCACGTTTGTGTCATTGCCTAAGATCTCAGTGAAATTAAAAAGCTGGTTTTAGGCGATTTGTTGTGCTAATTTAAAGAATCATGAATCAAAAGCAAGTTTACGAAAAAAGTTTTAAGGACCTTTAGGCGTTTTCTAAAATTCTAAAACTTAAAAAAAATTCCTTTGCAAGGTTAAACGTTCTCTGAAGTTCCATCCGTGGGTGAAAGTGGTCCATCAATGGGTACCTGGTCCAGAGGGAGTGATGTCGGAGGCAACTGCCCAGAATTAGTGACTCGGGGATCTGACTTAAGGTTAAATGTGGGAACGCTGACACATTGCTCCACTCTGTTCGGATTTATTTCCCATCCACGCTTGTGAAGCAATCCACGCCGTTGCTAAAACTGCACATTAATGCTGGCTCAACAAAGGCTTCTGAAAAAAGAACCTGCTGGCAGCACTGACTGACTGAAATTTGACGAGTTTTATTTCGCTGAGTCAAAAGATTGTTCTAAAATATACGTGGTCATTCATTCGGTGGAAAAACTAAGGTCAAATTTTTATGGGCAATTTTATTAAAAGTACAATACCTCCTCAGAGGCTCATTTGTAGCTGGGAGAGCGCAGTGGCGTACACAATTGGCTGAGCGACACCCAGGTTTGGGTGGCTAAATTGGCTGGGTATCTATGGGCTTCTGGCTAAAGAGCATCTCCGATTGGGTTCCCGGGCATCTGCAGGCTCACAGTGCTGTTGAGAGGAGCGTTCCTGTTCCACAGTCGGTGCTGAACCTCTCAAGTGGACTGTGTAACCTGTAGTGTGGAAAATAAGTGGGTGGCTTAAAAGCGACTAGGATTAGGGTGTGGGCCGGCAGGAGTCGTGGCAACAAGCCAAGATGCATTAGCAAACTGGGAGTAGCCCCACATGTTTTTCTTTAAAAAAAATGTTTAGGTGAATGTTTCAGGTGTCAAAGTAAGCAAGCACAACAAAACGCAGACTGCAGACGACTTCTAGATTTCTCATTGAGTTTGTATAGAAACAAATGTCATCGTCCGCACCAAAATTTTGGCCCCCCAGCTTGGAAAACACCAGTCTCGTTATGTAATGTTTTGGATTGAATGAAATTGTGTTTTTCCAGGTGCTCCTTTTGATTTGTAACTGTAGCCATTACACGTTAATCTGTCCTCACTTCCTGACACACGATTAAGTGGGCGGCGGCGGTGTTAGCGCCTGGGTTCTGGGTTGAACGGAGGCTGGGGAAAGACTGGTGGTGGAGTGGCACACCCGTCTGTTGAGTAAGTGAAAGGTGCAAATAAACAGCAGTGTTCTGGGGAAAAGGTTACAGAGCCCCATGGGAAAACGCAGGAGCTGGAGAAACACGGCTCTGCAAATATTTTCTCACCTGATCTTCATCATTAACTGGATCAGATAGGTTGATGGAGTGGGCGTTGCACTGTGAGCAACGTTTTTCCGAAGCTTTGGTGCAGGATCTTCACCTTAAAATCACAATTTCAGCCTGAATGGCAGTGTGCTAATTATAAATGACCAACACGGTGACCTCCAAATAATTTATTACAGTTTTGTTCATTTTAATGAGATTAGCCTGATTAATTAACTGGAGACTCTAACATGTTTGAAAACATGTTTTTTTTTACGCAGCAATTGAAAACACTTAAATTGTAGACACTGCAGAGAAACTATGTGTGTTTTTGCTGCTATATACGGCAGTATATTTCCCTTTGTTGCTATAACAGCCTCCACTCTTCTGGGCAGACTTTTCACTAGAACAATGTTGGAACATTGCTACCGGATTGGCTTCCATTCAGCCACAAGCATTAGTGGGGTCTGGCTCTGATTTTGGGTGATTAGGCCTGGCTTGCATTCGAAGTTCCAGTTCATCACAAAGGTGTTGGATGGGGTTGAGGTCAGATGCTTGGTAGTTGATTGAATTTGATGATTGGTGACTGGAGAACACATTCCACAGCCCTCCACCAGGACAGCACCGGGTTGTTTTAATTTTTTTAAACATGGGTGTTTAAGGAGTCTGACGGACATGTGTAGCATTCCTTTGGGCTCCGTTACATCTCAGTTGTGCCGTTTTCCACTGAGGACAGAGGCAGGAGCACAGTACCTGCTGGGTGCAGAAGTGGCGTCACACCTGACCTCAAATGCAAGGGTGTAATCGCTTTCTCAATAGCTCAAACTCAATAGCGGAGCCACTGCAAATATCAATTTTCTCGCATCATCATGAGTGACATTGTCAAAACAGGCTCCTCCCCCCACCTACCCACGCAGACTTTCGAACTTTCTCCCCGTCTCTCCCACGCTGTCTTCAGGGTGTGCTTTCCAACATCTCCTCCATCACAGACCTGGGGGGCTTCGACCCCGTCTGGCTCTTCCTGGTGGTCGGGGGGGTGATGTTCATTCTGGGCTTCGCCGGCTGCATTGGCGCGCTGCGGGAGAACTCCTTTCTGCTGAAGTTCGTAAGTCCCAATCGCCTCGCCCCTCTACCACCCGCTCTTTTATACCCAGTTCTCCGTTTCCTTGTATTCACAGTTCTCTGTCTGTCCGTTTATACCCAGTTCTCTGTCTGTCCGTTTATACCCAGTTCTCTGTCTGTCCGTTTATACCCAGTTCTCTGTCTGTCCGTTTATACCCAGTTCTCCGTCTGTCCGTTTATACCCAGTTCTCCGTTTCCTTGTATTCACAGTTCTCTGTCTTTCCTTTTATACCCAGTTCTCTGTCTGTCCTTTTATACCCAGTCTTTTGTTTCCTTTTATACCCAGTTCTCCGTTTCCTTTTATACCCAGTTCTCCGTTTCCTTTTATACCCAGTTCTCCGTCTGTCCTTTTATACCCAGTTCTCCGTCTGTCCTTTTATACCCAGTTCTCCGTCTGTCCTTTTATACCCTGTTCTCCGTCTGTCCTTTTATACCCAGTTATCTGAGTTTCCTTTAATAGCCAGTTCTCTGTGTTTCCTTTAATAGCCAGTTCTCTGTGTTTCCTTTTATACCCAGTTCTCTGTGTTTCCTTTTATACCCAGTTCCCCGTGTTTCCTTTTATACCCAGTTCTCTGTGTTTCCTTTTATACCCAGTTCTCTTTGTTTCCTTTTATACCCAGTTCTCTGTGTTTCTGGGGATCATCTTCTTCCTGGAGCTCACCGCTGGGGTTCTGGCCTTTGTCTTCAAGGACTGGATCAAAGACCAGCTCAACTTCTTCATCAACAACAATATCAGGGCGTACCGGGACGACATCGACCTGCAGAACCTCATCGACTTCACCCAGGAATACGTGAGGAAAACTCCCCCCGCGGTTGCTACGTCGTTGCCAAGGCCCCGTTTCCGTGGCAACCTTCCAGGCCTACCCCGTGAACCACAATAAACACCCTTGCAGTTAACACCTTGCATTGTCACATCAGGACTCCATAACCGGCAGCTGCATTATAATTGAAATGTTGTGAGATCACTCTGTGTGTTGGATATGCCAGATGGTCAAATTTAGAGACACATGTGTATACGCTATGCGTTGGTTTGCTTGTCCAATGAGAGGATGCCCATTGTAGCTGAGCTTTTTTTCAAACCGTATCTTATTGTCAAGTTTAGTTGCTATTATAAAATGTGAGTTGGGGACAGGAAGAATGTTTCATTTTCAGTCTGGCAACAGCAGGCATACAGGGCAGATCCATTTAGCAAATTGCTATGTGGTTATATAAATTTAACAGGTGAAATCTAATCAGATTCAGGTATAACGTGATTATTTATTTATAGAGGTCCAGCGCAGTCAGAAAACTCTTTTTGATGGTGTCTCAGACAAACACAGAATGTGTACTTTGCTTAGGTATTCTAACAACGTTACGTTTCCAGTGGAAACTCCCCCTGAAAGAATGGTACATGGTATTACACATCATTGAGCTCAGGTGTTGAGTCTGTGATGTCCCATGTTCCCTACAGTGGGAGTGCTGTGGTGCGTTCGGAGCAGACGACTGGAACTTAAACATCTACTTCAACTGCACGGATGGCAACCCCAGCCGAGAGAAGTGTGGGGTGCCCTTCTCCTGCTGTACCAAGGATCCTGCGGTAGACTCGCCTCGCCTCGCCTCGCCTGCGTGACCCTGTCCTCTCCGTCTGTTCCTCCGCTGCGCACTGACAGGGGAAACACCTGGAGTGCCGCACGGCTCCACGCGTGTGCGTGCGTGCGTGCGTGCGTGTGTTTGTGCGTGCGTGCGTGTGCGTGTGCGTGTGCGCGTGCTTGTGCTTGTGTTTGTGTTTGTGTGTGTGTGCGTGTGTTTGTGTGTGCGCGTGCGCGTGCTTGTGTTTGTGTTTGCGTGCGTGCGTGCGTGCGTGCGTGCGTGCGTGCGTGCGCGAGAGGCAGAATCATGCACACGATCTGCTGTCTTCTGTTGAGCTGATCCAGACGGACCATTTTTACTGTTGGACGCAGCGCTGCTCTTTCCATTAACAAGAAGTTATGTGTTTTCCCATAAACACTCTCGGGGGGAATGCATGTTGGAACTCAACACCCACGCTAAACTGATGGGCGACTCCCTCTATGTCAGGACTCCATTCGAATGTTGGGATCACATTTAAACTGTTTGCAGGATCTTAGCTATAGTCTGGCCATCAGGGCTGGGAATGGCTGCTGTTGACTGGGACACACAGCAGCTGTTGTGGCTCCACAGTGACATCATCGATGCAGTTTAAAACATCGGGGTCAAGAGCGAGTGCCACGCACTTCTCACTGCATGCGTCAGCCAAGGCCGATAAAGTCACTGTCGTAACGAACGTGAAATGTAAAGCTTAAAAACAAATGAGTCGGGATGGCAGAGCCCCCCGATAAGATCCCTCAGGGGCGTGACGCATGCCACAAGGAACCCCTTGGGAAAGCTTTTAAGGCATATTGATCATGAGCCCTTCCTACGCACAGCGGTGTCCGCCTGACGCGTTTGACTGAACCGCGGGTCTAACGGCCGTCTCTCGTTCCCAGGAGGACGTGATAAACACGCAGTGTGGCTACGACGTGCGAGCGAAAGTGGTGAGTATCTGCCGCACCTATCTAACGGTTGCTCCCTTCCAGTTACAAAACGAACGGGTGTACCGTCTGCCCCGCTGAAAAACAAATTGGTGCAAATCACCGCCATGGCCTCAGTAAATAAATGCCAAGCAGTAAAAAAACTGTCTAGTATGTTAGTTGCTATGGAGAGGCAATGATAGTCCAGTTTTGAGCTCTCAGTTGTATCAGTTTGCTTAATGAATGTTCCGCGCACACCAGTAGCGGATTTCACTCGCTTTCCTTTTTTCAGGACTCGGAGCAGAAGACGTTCATCTATGTGAAGGGCTGCGTGCCGCAGTTTGAGAAGTGGCTTCAGGACAACCTGACGGTGGTGGCGGGGATCTTCATCGGTATCGCGCTGCTACAGGTGAGACGCAGCCGCAGGAGCGTGTCCACGGGGGGGGGGTGGGTCGTGTCCACAAGGGGGGCGTGTCCACGGGGGGCGTGTCCCGCAGCTTTAGGCGAATGTCCGAGTGCCACATCCTGCCACGTTTTTAACGCCGTTCTCATCCGCGGGTCGGCGATGTGGTTGCCTGGGTGTCTTGGAGTGATGTCATATTTTCCGTTTTTTGAGGACATAAAAGTAAGGAAACCAATGACCTGATCTTACTTGGTACTTTGTAAATTATTCAGTGGAGTAGAAATGAAAGGACAAGGATTGTGAACAGGGACTTTCAGGTCTAAATCACTGTGAGAAAAATGTACTGATAATCAATAATTCATGTCGATGAAATTTGAAAGCATTTCTTATTTAATGATGACAATGACAGTGTTTAAAGAGTGGACGTTGCTGAGCACGGGTTTTCCTGATCCTGATTGTCCCTCAGGGAGCTGAACTTTGACACGTTTTTCTGTTATTTGTGAGCCATGTATATTTTTGCTATTTATAAGCAGCACTGAACTATGGATGTTATCTAGCTGACGCGTCCAAATGAAAACTCAACATCAGTTTTACACGGACCACATCTTTTCCGCGAGCCTTGAATGACAAAATCCAAACAGTTGGCGCTAATGGGGGCGTTGACACAGACCGACCTCCAACCGGCAGTCCGAGATGTTTGAAGTTCATTGCCACGGTCAGCGTAGTTCAAGTAAGGATCCGTATACCAACCACTGTTTATGGGTCCTTTTTGTGTTTTGGTATTTACAGGTCTTCGGGATTTGCTTGGCACAGAATCTAGTGAGCGACATTGAGGCTGTGAGAGCAAGTTGGTGAGAAATATCATCTACTCCGACTCAAACCAAATTTACTTTACTATGTTTTATACATTTGCTGCTTAATTGATCTCTATTCTTGACCCACTATGCTAGAATTTTTTCATTTGCTTTACTTTGTTGTATCGCTATAATTTTTTATACAGCGACACCTGGAAGACTACATTTTATTTTAGTAGGATGCCACCCGTTGGAGAACATTAGTACTGCATTGCAGAACAGAACAGAATTTAAGGCAAAAATAGTTTTTCTTTCTTTGAGACTTGGCTAATAGTTTCACAGTTTTTAACAGAGTAAACAGCTTGATATTGTGAATTCCGTAGTTTTTTTTTCTTCAGGGAGTGTATAGAGGTAGAACTGTGAGGCGCCTATTCCACTAGAGGGCCTTGTCACATACTCTGCTCTGACATCAACTGGGACTGAACAGTGATAGGGCGGGGGCTGATAATCCCTAGCCCCGCCCCCCCCTTCCCCCAAAAAGCGAGGGAGGCCCCCTGTGGCTTTTTCCATCGACATGCTTCTCACGTCCCGTCTCATTCCTCATTCCTCCCCCCCCCCACCTCATCAGGGTGCCTCCTCCTCTCGCAGTGCGCCGGCCACCGCCGTCGCGCTCCGGCAAGAAATCCAGCGCTGTCTCGTGAAGGATGTGTGTGTGTTTACCTGGTGGGTTCTGCGGGCGGCCTCCTTTCCGTTTTGATCTGGGTTTTCTTTTTAACTGTGGTCTTTGGGGAGCAGGTGTGTTTTTCAGGCAGGCTTGATAACGATGGTGTTATTTCACTCCTTATTACAGACGTGGTATTTGTTGGCTGAGCCCAAATATCTTCATTTGAAATGAATAGATACTTACCTGATAGATGGATCGTTACTGTGACCTGACACCTGCTGTTACTCTGCTTCTGGTTTCACAGGGTAGTGCATTGAGAAGGGAACGTAACTTTATCCAGCTATTTCTTCATGCAAGCCAGAGTACTCACCCTCCTTATCCAATGTTAATGCTAAACAGAGCGGTGTAGATGTTGGAATGAGCAGGTGTGCTCATGTGGAGCACATTACGCGGCACTCAGTAATCTAACTGTACCATTACTGAATAATCTAACTGTACCACACTGTACTCCGTGTGATGAGGGAACCATTACTGAATAATCTAACTGTACCGCTGCCCTCTCCCTGCTACCT
>JAOYSI010002948.1:0-15565 GCA_025775065.1 Hiodon alosoides
TGGAAGCATAGAATTTTCCAAAATGTCTTGGTAAGCTGAGGCATTAACATTTCCCTTCAGTGGAACTAAGAGGCCTAAGTCTGGCAGGAAACGTTCTCCTGGTATTCGCCAAACCCAGACTTCATCAGACTGCCAGATAGAGAAGGGTGATTCGTCACTCCACAGAACACATTTCCACCGCTCCAGGATCCAGTGGCGCCGTGCTTTACACCGTGCTGACCCATTCTTTCACAAATGTTTGTAAAGGCAGACTCAATGGCTAGGTGCTTGATTTTATACACCTGTGGCAATGGGACTGAATGAAACACCAGAATGCAATGATTAAGAGGTGTGGCCCAATATATCTATTTTTTTCATATAGTGTATATATAGAGCATACAAAATTATACATCCAAGGAAAGACAAACACTAAAATAAAAGATCGACAATACAGATGTATTGACAAGACGCAGGGATTTCAACATTTACAGAGTTTTCTTTGAATTACTTCAGATCTGAAATTCCATTTTATTTGACTTGACAACTCTCTTGAATGCAATCTGGATCAATATACTCTTATCATTAGAATTATTTGGGAAGCTTACTCAAAGGGCACAAGGCTAATTACAATACAAACACAGAAGAGTCTCATTCAAATATACAGACGTTCAGAAACCTGAACAAATATAAACAAAAAGATAGTGAAACCTCCAGTTACCAGGAACACTGTTACAATTTTAATTAAATCACCCTACCATATTTAATAAACAGTTTCTTCAAACCTAACATCAAACCTGTATCCACCTACTAAGTCTTCATCTTCTATCATGTAGATCAGCGGTCCCAGACCACCGGGGCGCACGGAAAGGAAAAATAATCTATTTAAAACTTTTTTTAATCTGTCAAATAAAATAATGATATACAATTATAGGCTATTTGCACAGTAATTACATTGAACTTGATGCAGTCTGTTGGTCCTTTTCTCACCAATCTGATATCTCTGTCACGCCCACAACAGTTCATAGATTTTGAACTTGAGCAATGCGAACGCCGCAAGTTCATCACGGTCTGCGTGAGCTGTGTTGCCAACTTTGCACTTGCTAGCTACGTTAGCTGACATGAATAAAACCAAACAAACGTCGCTGGAGAGCTTCTTCGGAAGGGTTAAGGGCGATAAAAGGCCCAAAGACGATTTCGATAACGCAGAGACAGCAGAGCCCGAGACTGAAAAAATTACGGAGTAGACTGGACATATGGAACACCATTCGGGTGTCACTGTCTCCCCAAGCTCAGGGCTCCCACTGATTCAGCGACAGGGTGAGTTTCAATGTTTTTATTATATGGTCATTAGAGAAAAATATGCACTTTAAGTTTTTTATAATATCATCACGTAAAATGTTATGAAAAAGCGGCTGTACTGAACTATTCTGGTGGTGTCGTGACCCCCCTTCCCCCCAGACGGCTGGGTCCAGCAAAAAATTGTCGATATGAGACCGGTCCGTTGTGCAGAAAAGATTGGGGACCGCTGATTTAGATTGTGATGCACATGCTAACCTGAGAAATAAATAAGCAGTAGACTAGCAGAAGGACAGGCCAAAATCAAACTTATGAAGTGCTACATGCATTTGAGAAACTTTCACATTTTTATCAATTTTTATCAGGAAAGATTAAATGTGAACCATTGGAATTTTTTTTTTTTTTTGTTTTGAATAGATTTTCTATTTCTATATCAATATGTTAGGTACAGAATAAGAACAGCAAATATGTGTTTTGTAATATCAAGATACACCAAAGGTAAAATGTCAGGGCACACATGTTTATTTATATTTGAAAGCAATAGTTATGAAATTTCATAAGTGATAACAGCAGCAAAACAATGTGTTAAAGAAAGTGTAAATGTTGTGTTATGTGGGGCCCACTTTACAGTGACTGAAAATATTGGGTGAGCAACATGCAAAGTGACACCTTAGTCAGAGTTAGTGAAAAACACTCTTTTTTTTACATCAGGACTAGACTGATGCTAGACACAACCAGTCAATCCTGATCATTTTAACTCTCATTTGAAGGAACGTTTAAAAACATGTTTAACACATCAGCATATCAAACCCTTTATGTACATGTAGACTTACTTTATGTTTGTTAATTTAAATCCATTTTGTTGTCCAGATTTTCACAGAGAAAAAACATGGCAGACTGGGGCTGTTCTCCTCCAGAAAAGGCATGTTGCCTTAACCCTTTGTAAAAATATAAATTTTTACGGCTTTCACATTCTCTTGGGCGAAACAGCGTTGTTATATTGTTATAACGTTGTTACAGCGTTATTCTGGTGTGTTCTTAATCTCCTTCATATCTATTGAAGCCAATAACATGTAATTCATATTTTTAATTTAAAAAGATACCCAAGCAGCATGCTGCTCACGTGGTTGCTTAGATAATTAATGTGGGAGAAAATTTTGAAATTAGTCAAATTCAAGTGCCAAGGAAAATTCATAGAGAATTTTGTTTTAAAGGACATATTAAAGACAAAATAAATTTAGTTACAAAAAATCTAAATTTGTCAATAGCCGTGCCCCATCAGACAGTTCAGTGTTGAGAAACATTGACATTGACTCACTGCGTAGGCAATAGTGAATCAGAATAGCTCAGTGACTCAGAATGCCTCAGGAATGCGGAGCACATAAACTACATGGCAAAAAGTACGTGAAAACCCTTTCAAATGAGTAAATTTAGCTTTTTCAGCCAAACCCATTGCTGATAGGAGTTTAATATCGAGCACACTGCCATGCAATCTCCATAGACAAACATTGGCCTGTAAGGCACCGACACCGACAAGTCAATTCATCAAGTTTCTGCTTGAACTGGTCCAGTGAAATGTATAGTGCTGAGGAAATGTCTTGGACCAGCAACATCTTAGCCGCAAAGTGGTAGACCACACAACCTCACAGAACGGAGTGCTGAAGTGCGTAGCATGTATAAAACGTCTGTCCTCGGTTGCAGCTCTCATTGCTGAGTTCCTCTATAGAACTCTAGAAGCAACATCAGCAGAATAACTGTTTATCAGGAGCTTCATGAAATGGGTTTCCATGGCTGAGCATTACAGAGGGCCGAAGCTCGCCGCCATTGGGCTCACGCTTCACCCTCTGGAGTGAAGCGTCTGTGTTTGGTGGTTTCCATGAGAATACTACATGCATGAATTCATAGTGCATCGCAATAATCTGGGGCTGTTTTTCATTGTTAGGGTTGGGCAACTCAGTTCCAAAAAACAGAAATCTTAACACTACACCATAAAATTATATTCTAGAGATTCTATGCTTTCAACTTTGTGGCAACAGGTTGTGGGAAGGCCCTTTCCTGTTTCAGCATAACAATGCCTATGTGCACAAAGCAAGGTCTATACACCCGTCAGGCTAAATGTGGAAGAGCTTGACTGGCCTGCACATCAACCATATTAAACACCTTTGGGATGAATTGAAACACAGACCACAAGCAAGGTTTAACCCCCTAACATCAGTGTCCTACCTCACTAATGGACTTGTGGCTGAAACAAGTCCCAGCAACAATGTACCAACAGAAGAGTCGAGGCTGTCTCAGCAGCAGAGGGGGGATCAACTCCATATTAATTCCCATGATTTTGGAATGAGATGTTTGACGAGCAGGTGTCCACATGGTTTTGGCCATGTAGCGCATCATCAGCAACAGAAATATGTTTTTCTGCTTTGAGGTGGTAACAGTTGCCATCATTCCAATATAATCCAGGCCACTGGGACTAGTCAGATGGAAGTAGTGCGTATAAAGCCTTGTGAGCAGATTACATTACATTTCTCTCCTGTAATATTAATTTGTAACAGAACAGCAGTGATGTGATACAAGGTTCTGCCAGGGCACCGTGTCGCCAGAAGCCACGGTACGTTCGCGCTGTTACGGTGAACAATTTCATAGTGATAATGAATGTTTTGAGGTCTGTGTTTAAGCATTACCGCTAGCAGAGGCACATGGCTGAACTTGACAGTCACAACTGGAGGTAAAATAAGAAGGAAAAAAGAAAAACTCACTTAAATACTCACGCTTAAACATTTAATGATGTACTCCCCAGCTCTGTATGAGTAGAAATTGTGGTAAACTGTGCTCCTCACATATCATATCATTTAAAAGGTGTACATCAAAAAACTTAGAGCTTTTTTTTTTTTTTACAATTTCTTCTGTTCTCACATAGGGGGAAACCAGTTAGTAGCTTGTGGGATTTGTTTTCACCTAGAACATCTCAATTTCGGCTAATGATTAAATAACTTTTTTTGTATTTTAGATTTTTATTTTTAAATTTATTATTTTTCTAGTTTTTTTATTTTATTTTAAATAATCTCCTAATTGCAAAGTGGAATCATCATCAATCTCACATAATGGGAAATTCATTTCTTATTTTTTATTCCCTTTTTTAAAGGGTTTTTTCAGCTGACTGCCTGACCCTGCACTTAAGTACCTCAATTTACCTCAACTAACCTGTAAAGTCATGAACGGTTAAAACGGAGAGTAAAAAAACCTGACACCTGTTCGAGTACGTATGCTGAAAGGTACCGGACGGGCACAGATAAGGAAGAGCGGGAGCCGGCGAAAAGGTTCTTCGATTTCAACCCTGAGGTTTTCCCATATAAAAAAACAACTCTGCCTTCTCATCGCAGGAAGTGTGAGGCGCATTTCACTGTTAGAAAATGAGGTTCCTTATAAGGCATCACTAATAGCTGACAAGATCCATGGTGCCACATGGTGGTTACAGAAATAAATCAATTTAGGTTCCTAAAGCATTGACTGTTAGTATTAACTTGCATTCATAATTGTAAAATGTTTAATAGTCATACTTTAATTATAGTGTTTGAAAACAGACAAGAAATAAAGGTGTAAAGCAAAATAGATGTTAGTATTGCAACAAAGACAATTTACCGGGGTCACACTGTCAAATGTAGGACTGAGGCTAAGGTTAGCTAATTGTCTACAGCTAGAGCCTTTCAGAAAAATGTAATATTGTGAGATAAAGCAGCACATCTGATAGCATAGATTTTTACACTAAGAGCTGCGACTAGACCGAAAAGATGCTAGTGAAAATTGCTTAAAAGCAAATTCCATACTGATAACGGGCAGTGTTTCATCATATAGACATACACAGAGTAAAGTCTTGGTGATTAATGTATAAACCAGCCAGCAGGGATCCATGGTCTTCAAGAATAAAAATAAACTTTATGATAGATTAAATTATATTGTAGTGATAAAACAAGAAATGGGTAGTGCAGTGGATAAGTTCCATGATATAAATGTAAATTATCAAATCCACTGTGATCTGCCAACCTTTTTCCCCTCTGAGTGGGAAAACTGAGGGCCATTCGCATAGAGTAGCGGTTTGTATGGCATTGTACATGGGGGGTCAAAGAAGACAGTCACTCTCTCACTCCCTGCTATATCACAAACACAAGTGGTATATGCGTTCTTCTGATTTAAAATGATAGAGATCAAGATAAACTGTTTGGTTTTCTTCAGCTTAAATGAATACCCCACTCTATACAGCACAGGTGGGTAAAAAGGGGGGAAATGGAGACCCAGTGGCAGTATGAGACAAGTCACCCTGTTGGGAGCCATTTGCCATCCACAGAGGGGTAAATGGGTAAAGGTGCTATGCTGAATGGCTAAGCTAGGAGGCAAGAGGGTAGCTGGTAAGTCATATCTGCTGGCCCTCTTTAGCTGGCATTCTGAACAGGCTGGGTCAGAGATGGCGATGTTTTGCCCTGATAAAATTTGGAGAACCAAAACGTGCCACGGTAGGACACATGCAACAGCTGTGAGGCATTCATACATATTCAAAACATATTGCTTACTGACTGTTACCACCTGAAATGTGATTTAACTAATAGCTATTGCATTATTGTTAAAACAAGAGTCTGGATCAGAGAAAATCGTTCACCAAATTTTAAAATGGTCTGAGCCTATACCAAGAGCACAGGATATTTTCTGCAAATGGAAAGAAAAGGAAAAACATGAATAAAAGGAAATCTGAAAACCAGAAGCACACCTTGAGAAACGGAGAGCCGGGTATCATTTTCAAGAGCTATCTCACAGTGCCACACTCTTCCAGGCTGAAACGAGCGTTCGGCACACAAGGCTCGCTACACGATTCCAGCTCAATTCAAATTCCTCCCACCGCATAAAACTTACTGAATGAGAAATGTCTTTTAGGTTTAATTATAGCTCCTCCTCAGGTTGCCAGAACAAAGACATCATTTTTTTGTAGCATGGAGCAGCAAAGAGCTTATGTGTGCATACCCATCCCTCTTGACCCAACGCACACACCAAGGATACGCGTGCGGAGGGAACAATTCTTGCTCTAATATAATTTATTCCTCCTTATTGAAAAATATTTAATGAAAACCATGTTTCAAGTTTAGTTCAGCTCTTTGGGTTGCAAGAACAAACACATTCTTTTTAAAATAAACGGCACTTTGGGGATAAAGAGCTTCTGAGAACTAATGGGTGCATTTGCTTCTCTACACCGAGCGCATAATTTTTTAACTTTGAGATGTGGAGGTCATCTTCGCTTCACCGCATGTCAGACACACAGGGAACAGCTGAAAGGAGCTCATCTGTGAGTCGACATTAGTACATTCCGGCGGACAAAGGTTGTGATTTTGCCATTAAAAATGTTTTTCAGAGAAAATTTTCAAAATAAGTATTTTACTGTCACACCAGAGCACTTCTACTTGAAGGGGGTCGTACCTGTTGCTGGATGGTGATGAATAGCAAGCTAGAATTTTTTTTATTTTTTTTTTTATCCAAAACAAGCAGTTGGAAGTGTACACAAGCCAAACAACTGCCTGTTTATGTAAAAGTATCCAGAAATCCAATGCCATTACTCAGAGTTACCTAATCAGAGACTCGCAGACTGTATTCCATAAATACATTCTGCTAATTATTCTCTTAAAAGAAAAAGATGCATTACGCAAATTGAGTTAATTGTCTTCAGATTGCTTTTCAATTTATTTAGCCAGTTTGCAATTCTGAGCTGTGAGCGTAATCACAATGCTTTACTGTTCTCCTTGGTTTCATTTGCACCTAAATACATAATTAGTTAGAATTATTTAAACATTATGGGGCTTATAATTTTCTTTGTTCAGTTGTGAATGATCATTGCTCATTTTCAGGAATCACTTAATCCAATATCAGTGCAACCCCACATGCATGGAACATGTGAACAGATACACTCTGTCCACATGTCTCTGGACCTTGGGAGGAAACCAGAGCACCCAGAGGAAACTAACACAAACATGGAAACTCCACACAGAAAGCTATTCGAGGGGAAACGAATCCACCCAGTATTTCATTATCTTTAATGATCCTTTTTGGTCATTTGTTATTTAATAATTTCATTATTTATTATTTGTCGTCCTCTTCCCAACTTCCGTTCACTTTCAGCTTCATTTTTTTTTCTTCCCCCCCATTGGTTCAATTAATACATTTTAAAATTAATTGTTTGATTGATTGACATGGCCAATGCTTTTGCACATTTGGAATCCATACGTGTATGTCATTAGCAGGCTCCCTCTGTTTTTGCCTTTAATCTAAACCAAAAGACTATCTGTCCTATTATTTAATTGACATTAGCTTAACTCTCTCTCACTGCTGATACCCCAGATTGCCAAGCAAAGTCTATTATGTCTTATGCATAAAGAATTGATCTTGGCCAATCCAAATGCTGGTGCTGCTCTCTTGTCTCCGGACCACGCTCAATGGGCAGAACCTCCTGGGCAGCTGGACACATATCAGTTACAGAGAATACGGCAGATGACGTTTTTCCCCGAATTATGACAAATTATCACCACAAATTTTGCAATAAAAGAAATGTCATTACATGGGGGGGCGTTATCTTGTTTTAGTTAACTGACTATATTTTTTTATCTACACAGATATTATATGTTAGGGCTTGCGTCATACATTCTCAGATCAAGAATCCAGACATTTATTCAGTTATTAGATTACTCATACCCAACCACTAGTATGGTATCAGTACTGGTTTTAATTTTTTTTCAATCAGAATTTCCATGTTTGAAGATGAACGATTATGCGATACCCCCATGTTCCCCCCATCCCCCACCTGTGACACTCCATAGTTTTCTGTCTGTTTTAATCTGATGACTGCAGGTGACGGACTAAAGTGAACTGGCGGGGGGAAATCACACAGTGAACAAAAACGGTTGTGGAGAAGGTTAATTGGTAAATAATTGTCCATTAGGCTAAACATGTCTGAAAAGAGGAAAGCTCTCCATCTGTCGGTGAGGCACCAGGCTCAGAGCCTGTCTTCCACCCGTCGTGCCGCTCGCCGTAGCGCTAATGACTATTGATGAGGTCCGTCGGCTGTACTTATCGTTGCCATCCTAGTGCTGTCGATATCAAGGCATCATCTTCTTTTTTAAACTCTTTTAATTATGTAAATCAACATTGATTGATTCTGCTACGTAAAGTTTGGTTTGGAATGTTATCATGGAATGTAATAGACCCCTAAAAATATATAACACTTAATTAGGCTATACAATAAAATACCCTGGTGCATATTGAAATATAGTATTTATTTATTTATATTTACAAAATATATATTTTAGTGCTCTGGTCCCCTTTCCCCTTAAACACTCGGATATTGACTGGATAATTCCTATATACACACATTTTTAAGACGGGTTAACATTGGCTCTGATTTGTAGGGTGATGTGAATATGATTAAAGACCCTTTTTTAATCCAGTTTTCATGTCATTCAAGACCGCCAATGGGCTCAATTTATTGCACCTCCTTAAAAGCCTCCAAGTTCATGCATTTTTCAGCACCATCACTTCTCAGTGCTGGTAATAAAATGCATTCAATGTTATTAAGCATTCTCCCCTGTAGCTTAATGAACAAATGAACATGTAAATACTGAAAAGGGATAAGAAAAAGATCTGCCCTCGTCGAAAGTTAGCTAAATAAATAAATAGGACGTCAGTGAGCGAACATTCTGGAAAATGTTGGCTGTCAGCAGGCTAGACAGTGCTGTGTTCCTTCTCATCTTTGTTCCCCCAGACCTCTATTTATCTGAAAGGGGCCGTTCCTTTTGTTTAGCATGTTTGATGCACGGTTCAAACCAGGTGTTAAATCTGATTTAAAGCGGTGTTCAGTCGGGGTGGAGAGGAGAGGGTGGGGGCCGGAGGATCCTGGTTTTTGCTTTGAGTCTGCAGTTGTGCATTGTCATAATGATTAAAAAAAACAGTTGGAGCTGAAGGGATGTTTTGAGTGGACCCAGGGCTCTGTCATGAACGTATTTAGAATGTTTTTGACGGGTCTCCGATTTAGTTATCTTATATAGTTACACATTTACACTATTGTAAATTTTGTACTGCCATATACACTCGCCGGCCACGTTATTCGGTACACCTCTTCAAATGCTCTTTAACGCAAATATCTAATTAGTAGGGCTGTCAAACGATTAAAATAATTTATCGCATTAATCGCATGATTTTCTGTAGTTAATCGCGATTAATCGCACTTTTTGAATGTGCCATAAATAATTTTGGCCATAAATAATAAAAAAAAATTCCATTTAAAAAGCAGTGTGTTATGTTAAAGGCAAAGGTTTAATGTAAAGGAAAGAAAAACAAAATAATCTGTATCAGAAAGTTCGCTATTGGGTTTTTTAGCTTGCTGCTCGTTGACATGACCATTTGCCTCCTTCGCACGAACTCTAAAAGAGTAGGCAGCTGCTGTCCTGCATTGTTAGACCCCTCACTACTTGCTCCCGGCGTCAACTCTGTGTTTTGCTTGTTAATGATACTTCAGACTTGACGTACTTCGGTGATACACAAATTCACCCTTACAGTAGCTGCAAATAACGTTGCTTTTATCCAAAGACCCATCTGTAAGAGTTTTGTGATAAAACTGGCCGTTTAAAAGTCCTTTAGCAGCTTTCTCTATCATTCAAGTTTACTTAATCAGCAAAGCTAAATTCAAGCAGTCGATCGACAAACAAGAGCGTGGAGTTGTATTTTAACTATGGATGGTTCAAAGGCTCAAAAATAAGCGTTAATTGCGACAAAAAAAATTTGCTATTTTGAGACGTGAGGATATATCCAGAGGAGAATTTGCCAGACTGGTTTGAGCTGATAGAAAGGCAACAGTAACTCAAATAACCACTCATTACAACCGGCGTATGCAGAAGTGCATCTCTACACAACACGTAGAACTTTGAAGCAGATGGGCTACAGCAGCAGAAGACCACACCGGGTGCAACTCCTGTCAGCTAAGAACAGTAAAACTGAGGCTAAAATTTGCATGGGTCTGATGAGTCTCGATTTCTGCTGCGACATTCAGAATCATGAAAGCATGGATTCATCATGCCTTGTATCAACATGCTGGTGGTGGTGGTCTAATGGTGTGGGGGGTATTTTCTTGCCACACTTTGGGCCCCTTAGTACCAATTGAGCATCGTTTAAACACCACAGCCAACCTGAGTTGCTGAACATTTCCATCCCTTTATGACCACAGTGTACCCATTTTCTAATGGCAACTTCCAGCAGGATAACACGCACAAAAGCTCAAAAAGCTTTGTCACAAAGCTCACATAATCTCAAACTGGTTAATCTCAAAACATGACAATGAGTTCACTGTACTCAAATGGCATCCACATTCACCAGGTCTCAATCCAATAGAGAACCTTTGGGATGTGGTGGAAAGGGATATTTGCATCATGGATGTGCAGGCAACAAATCTGCAGCAACTGCATGATGCTATCATGTCAATATGGACCAAAATCTATGATGAATATTTCCTGCACCTTGTTGAATTTAGAAGAATTAAGGCACTTCTGAAGGCAAAAGGGGGTCCATCCCGGTACTAGCAAGGTGTACCTAATAAAGTTGCCGGTGAGTGTATATAGCCTTTTTTAGGCATAAGCATAGCGGGACATAAAAACACACACACATACACACAAGTTTACTGATGCACTTTTTTTTTCTAAATAGCTGAAGGACGTATAAATATTTTCTAAATCATTTGAAATGATTATTCACCTGTGTGTGACAGGGCCTGCAATTGGTTGGAGTCTCTCTGCCAAGTGGGAACGTTCCTCTCTTCCATCGTGTTCTTGCTTTGGCAACATGTGCGTTTACCATAAAGGCTGCAATCCGCGGCTTTCCCGTTAAAGCTGTAAATGTTTAGCTTTGTTTAGCTTAAATTGTGGCTAGCCAAGAAATTTCCCTTGAGGGTGCTGAATTGTATCCTGCCATGGCTCCTTCCGGACATGCCCAAAGGGGAAGTGGAATCGAACATCTGTTTTGTTGAGGGTACATGAGCTCTCAAAATGAGATCAGCACCAAATTGATTTAAATTTGTATTTTATACATTTTTCTGTGCCTCCTGTTATGTTGGCCCTCTTTTGTCTTTTGCTGTTTGACAAGGTGCCAGGTCTGCTGTGCTGTTCATGATCATCCCAATTCGAAGCACAGACAACTTTCAATGCCGGAGAGATTAGAGTTTCTCCAGACTTAATGAGTTAGATGAAGGCGTTTCAGAATTTAAGCATTTCTCTCTCCTAGGGCCACCTCTGCTGAAGAAGGGCCAGTGGCTGACTGGATACAAGAAGACATTCATTTATCATGTATCAACGGACAAACAGTGTAATGTATAATGCTAGTCCATGTCTGTTTACTGTACTATCAAGGACCCATAAACCAGCCCCACTACTGCCAACGCATTAGAAACCCCACCACCTCTGTCATTCACAACCACCCAGGTTAAGAAAGAACTGGAGAGGCTTCACAGGCACAAGGCCCCTGGCCCAGATGGCATTAGCCCTAGGGTGCTGAGGATCTACGCAACCCAACTTTGTGGAGAACTTCACCACTTGTTTAATGTGAGTCCGAGCTTTGAGAGGGTCCCAGTGATGTGAAAGACCTTGTTGCCCAAGAAGGGACACCCCACTGCCCTTAATGTCTACAGGCCGGTTGCTCTAACATCCCACCTCATGAAGACCCTGGAGCAGCTAGTCCTCTCGCACCTCAGGCCCTTAGTCAGTACCTTTATGGACCCCCTGCAATTTGCCTACCAGCCTCTCATCGGAGTGGACGATGCTGTCATCTACCTGCTCCAGAGGGCTTACTCTCACCTGGATGTAGCTGGGAGCACTGTGAGAGTCATGTTTTTTTACTTCTCCAGTGCCTTCAACACAAAACAGCCTCGGCTACTGGGAGAGAAGATGGGACAAAGGTTGGTGGAAGCCCCCTTAGTCACCTGGGCTGTTGATTATCTGACTGACAGACCACAATTTGTGCGGCTACAGAGCTATGTGTCAGACCAGGTGGTGAGCAGCACGGGGGCTCCTCAAGGGACAGTACTGTCCCCTTTTATGTTCACCCTGTACACCTCCGACTTCAGATACAACTCTGATACGTGCCATTCGAAGAAGTTTTCTGATGAGTCTGCTATTATGGGGTTTATCACGGATGGTCAGGAGGAGGAGTATAGGGGCCTGGTGGAGGACTGGTGGGATGGTGCATGAGAAACCATCTGCTGCTAAACATCACTAAGACGAAGGAGATGGTGATGGACTTCCGGAGGACTAGGGCCCCCTCGATCCCTGTCCACATCCAGGGGATGGATGTTGAGATGGTCGGGACCTACAAGTACTTGGGAGTCCACTTGGACAACAGGCTGGAGTGGGCTGTGAACACCATGGCCCTGTATAAGAAGGGACAGAGCAGGCTTTACTTCCTGAGGCGGCTCCGGTCCTTTGATGTGTGCAGCTCACTACTGCACACTTTCTACCAGTCTGTAGTCAGGAGTGCCATTTTCTATGCTGTGGTGTGCTGGGGCGCCAGCATCAAGGCGGGGACGCTAATAGGATCAACAAACTGATCAGGATGGCCAGTTCTGTCCTGGGGTTTAATCGTGGCACCCTGAAGGAGGTGGCAGAGGCAAGGGCACTGTGGGCCATAATGGACAATGCCTTCCACCCCCTCCATGACATGGTGGAGGAAATGCGGAGCTCCTTTTGCACTAGACTGATCACTCCAAGGTGTCGGAAGGAGCACTATAGGAAGTCCTTCCTGCCATCAGCCATCAGACTTCACAATGCCTCACTGTGAGCTAGAACCCTGGTCTCTACAAGCCAGGAATCATTTATATGCTATGCACTCTTTTTTTGCACTGTTCATTTGCACTTCTACCATACAATTGTGTCCTGTATGAATGTATTACTTGTTGTTGCGTGATTATTATATGTTCTTTGTGTTATTTTTGGTTATTTCTGCTGTAGTATCGCAATTTCACTGATGGGGGATAAATAAAAGTACTACTACTACTACTACTACTACTACTGTAGCTTGCTTAAATCAGACAACTGAAACATGTACATGCAGATCAGAACACTCTGACTGCATTAAGTGCCTCCAGACATGATACTTACTGTACATGTGAGCTGGGTGTGGCTCTTCTGTCTACATTGTGTTTTCTTGCTTTTCAGGTTAATGTATGTGCTTTCAGTGGCCTAGAAAGAACTCTGTTCATAATGGGGGCCCTGGCCACCTCATAAATTGATGTCCAAGTTATCTATAATATCTGTTTGGTATAATCTTAGTCGGCTTGTATTTGGACTAAGATTTTTCAGGGTAATTCAGGAAATTTTATGCCTTCTTGGAGCTTGGGACACGTTGATCATGGGCGCACTAGAAGAACAGATTAGGACTACTCAGGCTAGATCTATATTTGAGGACAGAAGAGGAAATCATAGCAATAGCTAATGCATTATAGCAAAAAAACTGACAATAAATCTGAGTGCACTATAAATAAAAAAGTGAGAGTGAGCTGCATCTCCAGAAAAGCAGAAAAGGCCTACTCCAAGCAACAGAATGATACAGAATTCTGGTGATGAGGCAATGAGGACTACCAAGTAATCTGCATTGATATGCAAGGAGTAACATACACTCCCAATCTGACACATTCAAATGTTCACTATCAACGACAGCTGGCAAGCTATAACCTAGGAACTAGGGACTGACATGCCTTCAACAGTGTGTGGGGGTGGGCACAGGGGAATTGCATACAGAACGCCTATTGATGTGGCAAATTGTATTTTCAGATGGGTGCAGACAAGCTTCGCCACACTCGCCAAGCTAAAGGAAAGAAATCTGGTCCTATGCAGTGACAGATGCTGCGGTTGAAACAACTGGCGTATGATCAGCTTGATGGCAATAACTGAAGCTCAAGACATCCGGCCACTTTTTTCTGCTTTCTCATCACTCTTTTCCCAAAGTGTCAACTCAGTGAAGATGTTTCTCAAATGATACCGGAGTCCAGGTATCAAATTGCCATTTAAAGTCATCGAGAACTGTGAGGACCTCAGGCAGCTCCCAGACTCTGAAACGACCAGCTGGATTACTAATAGCATCATGTGGTTCAAAGTCACAGGAATCACTACCAAATTTCTGAAAAACATCTCAGTAACGAACTAAATAAATAAAGGGGGATATATTCATTGTATTTTAAAGAAAACGTGTTTACTGAATTTGTATTGAACTTCTTGTTGTACCTTTCAGCTGCTGATCTTTGGAGCCTCTACACCAGACAGAACCTGTGAGGAAAGTAATGGTTGGTCACTAAACCAAAGAAAGGTGGAAGACCTCCAACTCCCTTGCTCAAAGAGCTACCCCAGGGCCTACCAGAGTCCTGTGCCTATCAAGAAGGAGAAGTATCAGGACCTCATGACCATTCTGACCATGCAGGTAAATAGACCTCATGACCTGCTGATTTACCTGCCTGCTGTTGCTGTTGCATGCTCATTTTATGAGGGAATGGAAAGTGAAGCATAGCAGAAATGAGGATGTAAGATGTGTTTTCTGTGTGAATATATTCATGGCCATCATTGGAAGAACCTTTTCAATTCATTAAAAAGCTGTCATCCCTCCCTGTTCCTGTACAGTATGTATTTTATATGTGAATGTAATATATTTATGGGCATTATTCATAGAAGATAGTCATTCTGAATTAATTTAAAAGGTTGTTTTATGTACGTGTTTTATGTGAATCAATGTACAGTTTGACGCATGATAATGTTCAATGTAGATTCTCAGCGTAAAGAACAATTCATGCAAGTATATTGGAGTAAAGAGCTTTCACCGTTTTCTCATTTGTATTCTCAATAACCTTTTCCTAATATTTGCATAATAAAAACCAGTTACATGACAGGGAATGTCGTTTGTGAAATACCAGCTTTAAACAAAGAACCCTATATCAAACTACGATAACTCACGTAGAGGGCAACGTTTTTGTGCTATTTGAAACTCCTTAAAAGGTTATTTCAGGTGTTTAGCGTGAACAACTTCAGTGTCATGTTCTTACACATGCTAAATATTAAAATGGCATTGAAAATGTTTTTAAAAACAAAAATAAATAAAAAATAATAGATGGTTGATGGTTTTCAGCAATCCTGCATGTCATGACACACCATACACTCCACACACACACACACACACACACACACACACACACACACACACACACACACACACACACACACACACACTATATATA